>JBBPML010000396.1:0-22438 GCA_038090275.1 Austroboletus novae-zelandiae | reverse complement strand
TGGTGAAGTAGGGTTAGCCTGGTGGTATTCCTGCCCTTAATAGTGCTCAGAGTTATGTAAGTTACATAATGAGATAGGATTGAAGCACAGCATCCATCAGAACACTATGTTATTTACCAAATAATGAGGTTGTATCTCAGTGCCATGGCAACCAAATCACATAACTAAGAGCTCATTTTCAGGGCAAGGGTTAGGGTTATTGATTACCCTGCAAGGATTAGAGCTAACAGATTTTGGTTCTCTTGCAAATGTCACATCTTTCCAAAATGCCCCAACATTGGGACACTTATTTGAGCCACTGTAAGATAAAGAATAAAATAAAGGGAAATGAGATATTATGTGCCTGTAGAGAGTTGCATTCATCATTTCATCGAGGACATATAAGATATGCCCACATGGGGCATGTGACAGTCTTGCAGAGACCATTCATAACACTACCCTCCTTCTATGGGTTGGGCTCCTGAACAACCACAATCTTTATGGGGAGGTTCTTGATAGATAAGTGACAAAGAGTCGTGTGTTGAAGAGTGTAGTCATTGCTCCCTGAAACAACTGGCTTGACTTTGATAAAATAAGTGACCATATTGTTACGAATCCTAGTCACTGGGATCTATTATCTGCCTTAGGAGGGAGTCGAACTCTCAACCTACTCTTTATGGCAATATGTTCTCACACCAAGGAGAACAGGACTTGTCAACTCAAAACCCTAAAGTATCACGTGACCTGCTTACAAAGCAGTCTAGACTCGTGCCTCATAACATAACACATGTCAGGGTAGAACCCTTTCATTTATCTAACACGTGTTTCAGTGCAAGCACAAGGCAATGCACTTTCATTCCTTCTTTATTAAAACTTCTTTAATTAGCTGCCACACCTCATGTGGGCAGCATGGTACGCTTCTATGTTTCATATGCTTCCCTTCCATTCTGCCACACCTCATGATGGCCTCATGCTTATGCTTCTTTATCTCTTAGACCAATCATGTATTTTCTCCTTATCATGGTACGATGTCTCTTTATAGTAATAAAACCAAACATGTACATACGCTAGAATAGTATATAAACCCCCGGGTCGTCAAGGCTGGCTCCCCAGCTTTGATAACTTGGAGTTTTCCTCTTACCCAAGTATCTCCTCTAAGAAGGCCCTAGTGGTCTATTTCTATCATCATCTATATTGCTGTTTAGAGTGTTTCACATATGTTATGAAAAAGTGAATTTTTTTTCTTTTCTAGCTTCCTGAGCTGATCTTCATCATAAACCAATTGCTCTTGGGTTTTGAGCTCTGGTTGAAGAGTGTGAATTAGGGTGTCTAACCCTGTATAGATAACTGTAAAATAAAGATGGGACTCCTGATCCACCATAAGATCTTCTAGATCTGGGGTGACTCTGTTTCAAGTCCATGGCGGGAATTCCATCCCAAAGTGGAAGGCTTTCAGCTAATCTCCTCTCCCTTTACCTGTCTCCTTGGGGTTCCTTGGGTGAATACTGTATATTATCCAGGAATATATAGACCTGTCGAAGGTTTCTCTATAAAGCTTCTCTCTTGCTGGAAGGCTTTTCTGTTAAATTATTTTCTTCTAACATTGAGAGACCAATTGAGTGATCTTGGATCGAACTCATTATCCAGCTCTCATTGTGACTTCTTTCCATTGGGATATACTCTGTTGTGCCTGAGGGAGAAGTTGTATTCAGGGCAGAGGGGCCTTGGTGCTTCCCGGCACTGTTGACTAATGTGTCCATGTCTTCCACAGTTGAAGCACATGGTGAGCCTCGAGCTCTGCTCTGCTCCTGAACTTTGAGGTGCAGTTTTAAGACTTGCTGGTCTGATTTGGATGGTTTTAGGTGACACCACACCGTTGCTTCTTGTTTGAACTGTTTTAAGACTTGCCGGTCTGATTCTTTCTATTCTTGTAAAATCCTTGTGATCTTTGACTTGTGTTCCTCTTGGGCATCCTGTCTTGTGAGCACCTTGTCAGCTGCAGGCCAGACATGGTGGCTTGGGATTTTGGCAGTCTCGTCCAAGGTGGCCTAGTTTGCCACATGCAAAACATGTTGTTGGTTCTTTTTTATAATTAGAAGCTCCTGGTTTATGTCTTGGCTGAAGCGGCTTAGGTCTGCTTATGACTGGTTTTGAGGTTCCTGCCTCCTGGCTTCTGAAAGTACTAGCTTCCTTTTGCATGGCCATTACAGAGGCTTCTACCTTCTGTGAATGTGCTTTATAAATAGCCATCTTCTTGAGTGGCATTACTTGTGGGACTTGAGAATGTCCCATACCAAGCCTCCTGTTAATGAATGCAGGGGCTTGTTTCTTTTCTTCTGTGGGGTGGATCAACTTAACCCCTTCTTGGTCAGGGACTTCCTCGTCCAACCATCTCTGTTTGACCTCAGTACTAGCTGGAGGTATTTCCTGTGCTTTTCCTTTTTCTGAAGCTGTTGGACTTGCCATTGGCTTTTCTTCTTGAATGACTTGAATATGATTCCAACAGTGGGCTGGCCATTCATACTGAGAATGATCTTAGAATATGTGCCAATTTACATCCTACCCCCTTGGTTCGTGATTGGCATGCGGAAGCTGTATGCAAAGGATGTGCAGCACAGAGGCATTGATAGTGCATTTGGCCTGATGAGTTTCATTATCAGTGTTCAATCGGCGATCTTGTTTACAGATGTTGAGCAGAATGAGCCTGAGGTTGTCAAGGATGTAGCAGTGGAGGCGACAGAGGTTGGAACATCTCAATCAGTTTAGACTGTAGGAGATATCATTGGCTTCATTGCATTTTGTGATGAGACAATGTTACTGTAATTCAAAAACCACTGCTTGAAGCTTTGCAAGGGCTGCGCAGTGATGAAAGATCATGCAGAATTTTGTTCAAGTTCATGAAATTGAACCTATCAATCAACATGACATATATGAAACAGTTGCATGAATGCTTGCCTTCTGAATATGATATGATAATCCCTTTCAAGGTGAAATAGTCTGGATCATCAAGGATGGGCAGGTGGTATCTCTCTTTTTCAGCCAGCTGTGAGTTCTCACATCATTTGCAAATGGAATATGTAAATGAAATGATGAAAGTGATCATTGTAATAAAAAGAAAGCCTGTGTACAACATTGATACAAAATACTAACCCAAAAAACATCATGTTCATGAAAATAAGATAGCGACAAGATCAGATGCCCATGCCAACCTGCTGATGGGGGACCTTGTGCTGCACTTATTTGAGCACAGCCAACCCAGCCAGCAACCGAGCATGCTCTGTCAACAAAGAGTTCATCATTGTCATCATCGAGCAGGATGATATATCTGTGCCAGTCATTACACCTGGGCCATTCCCATTGACGCCAGCACCACCAGTTCACAGGCTCCCAGGAGTTGTGAACGAGGGCGGAAAAGGTGTACATATATAAGAGGGTATTTGTGTTGTTCAGTGTCGAAAACAAAACATCAATGGGAGGGTCTGAATGTGTAGAGGAGGGGAATCGGTCAGTAGTGCTGATGGGTGTGTCTAGATGACATGAGTACTGGTGGGGATGGTGGAGGTGATGGAGATAAGGAAACATGGAGTGGGTTGTGTGATTTACCTGAACTTGACCAGTGAGGTAGGGATGCATCTGCTTTTAGACATGACATTGATGTCAATTTGGGAGTTTTGCTATGTGTATTCAATGGTGATCGAGATGGTGGTGAATTTGTGTCCATATGGAGTGGGCATGAGCTGTTACGATTCGCTATATACCCCTACTCTTTTTCCTTTACCCTTACCCTAGTTTCCCTACAGACACTGCTCTCGCTGTTCGAGTCCCGCTTGAGCCACCTTATTATTCCCCCTTTTTCCTTATCATTGCTTACCTATTTAGCGTGACTCATCCGCAGTATCCGCAGCTGTATTACTACCGCTATCTCTGACTCGCTCCCCTTCTTCGCGATTCCATCACATTTTATAGTCGAGTCATTTCTTTTACGCTCTGCTTCATTCTCTCTTGACTCGTCTATATAAACCTCCCAATACCCTCAATGTATTCCCCAAGTTAGACCTACCCAAATCTACCTTGATCATTGATTCCTCTCGGGCCCTCTAGTCCTCGCCTTACTACCAAGTAGGTGTTCCCCTTGTTCCCCTTGTCGTTGCTCCCCATAGCGACTCCTTCGTCCCTGCGTCACAACATATGTTGACCAGGTCAACAGCTCACGACATACCGTTGAGGCTGAGGATAGCAGATCACCCATCTATCAACCCTTGCCACGTCAGCTGAATAGCGACGTTAATGTCCCCTCGCCCCTCATCACTTGGGTCTACGCCTGAGCGTAACATGAGCAAGAGTGAGCAAGAGAAGCAAAGTGATCCAACTTTTCAGCAGTGTCAACGTCATCAATCCATCCAGTCAGATGGACGCATTGAGGGGCCCATATACAGGCCTAAGAAGGAGAGATGCTGAAAAGTCAGTCGTATTACCCCCATCTTCGGTGCCATATGAGTGGTAGTTTGAGTAGAGCATGCACGAGTCAACAGAGCAGTTCGCTGACAAAGAGCATCTCTCTCCAGCTGCCATCGGCGAGTTGTTCGGGGTTGACATTGCCACTGATTTTGTCCACCCAGCCATTGACACTGACTTCGCCAGCACCAGTCATGACTGAGTTGTCTGCACAGGATGTGGCAAACAAGTGGTCATTTATGTCCATGGATGCAGTACCACCATGAAGGATGTTGCACTTGAGGACACCCAGTAGAACGAGCATGGCAGACAGAGGTTGGGATGGAGAGGCAGGCACTGATGAGGAATAGGCAGCCAGCATGCTGAAAGCTGCAAGGTCCCACACAAGACCTAGCTGAGGTGCTCTAACGCTTCTGATACACTGTTGTCTCTCAAACCCGGTCTCAGTCATGAAATGAGCATGTCATGCGCATTCAAACCTTGGGTGCAGAAATCCCAATCCCAAGGCAGCCAGCATGCCAAAAGCTGCAAGGTCCCACCCAAGACCTAGCTGGAGATAAAGGACAAGGAGGACAGGCTGGGAGCGACGCTCATCACTGCGTGCTGATGAAGCTTGAGGTTCAATACAAGGTCTCATGAAGTCGTCAAGTGAATTTTGATCTCGAGAGCAAGCGAGAAGATGATGAGACTACCTTGCATTGAAGACAAATGGGAGATCACCCAATTCTTCAGGCTCCTGGGATTAAGGAAGCAGGATATCTTCGAGTGTCGGTCTTTTTGATCCCATCAAGGAGGTAGATACACCTTTCAAGAAATGGTTGCACATATAGTGTCGTTTTACATATTGGTTCATAATGTATGTGCATCTCGTCACTCAATGTTCCATACCTGATGAATGAAATGATGGTGCTATTCTTAACATTTTCAGATTTATATATTTGTCTGATATCATCCAAGGCAGGCTGTCTTTGGTACTAGCACGGCTTGGAACATGAGCAACAATATTTCCAAAAACTTCTCTGATGCCAGTGCACTTGTGTGGGACTTACATTTTACAATCAAAATATTGAATATGTCTTTTGTCTAACCTTCATGCATTTACCAGGTGTACAGCCTCATGAGTCACACTGTACATAGTACACGTGTCCTTCAACCTGACACATCAGATAACACTCCTACCCCGCTTGCTATCCACATTGGAGCCAAGACTTCGACTGCACTTCACTAATCGCTGACTATTCAAACTGCAAAGGTGTTAGAAGACCTTCGCTTGATCCTGATACCTGAAGCTTTCATGGCCAGATGGAACTGGGTGCCAAAGTGTTGTGTTCTTTGCCGAGGAACATCTCAGATCGATGAAAGTCTATCTGGCACTCCACATTGATTTTTGAAACCAGCCATCTCATAGAACGTTCTCTGGATACTAATTTAGATATACCCTGGGAGGATATATAACGCACCTGGTAACCTGATGACTCCACTCCCACCACACTTTATCGTTCTTTCACTTAGTTGTCCATCTTCAACAAAACAATGTCCTCTTCCTTGCAAACTACTCTGAATGACCTCTTCATAAATGACTATTTGTCTGGTATGTATACTTGTCCACATGTACTAGTCACATTGAAGACATTATATGTTACAGTCGTCATCATTGTTGCTATCAGATATGATTACGGTGCATTCCAAAGGCTCTTTACAATGTTGCTGACCTCTAGGTGTGTTGATAGTCCTTACATTCTCCAAAGAGGTATTGTTGGCATCCAAAGATATTGTATGCATTGCTGATCATCCATTCAGATAGAATACATCTGGGTCAGCAACAAATGTTTTGTTGAATGGTGAAGTTTCTGACAATTAAATGGCAGAGCAAACCTTGGAGTTGGGTAACAACTCTGTTGTTATTGTATGCCTCAGATTCTGCAGTGTTTGTCAAGATACTTGTGAGTTGCAGATTCGTTATTGTGGTCTTTTAAATGTTGCATGAGTCTGAAGTCTATGGTGGTTATGGGACACATACTAAAAGTGGATCCAGTTGTTAAGTTGCATGGCTTTTCTGGTATGTGTCTCTGTTTTGAATTTGCAACATGAAGCTCATCAAAACACAAATCAAGTTGGAAGTACCTTCTTTCCTGGCCCCTCAAAGGTATGCATCCTTTACTATTATGTAATAAGTTGACAAATGCTCATACTGAATTCTACTCGTGTCTGTAGAAGTTGGTATTGCATCTCCCATCTTTATCAAGAAGAACTCATCGACGTGACTACTAACATGCATCCAACAGTTGTGAGAATGTTTGCTCTCGGGTTAATATATCATTTCCCTTAATTGCTTTCAAGGTGGAATAGCCTCCATTATCAGAAGCTGGGCATATACTCTCTTTTTTATTTCAGCTGAGTGTGAGTGTTCCTGTTATCTGTGAATGTAACTGCTGGATTGGATGACGCCAGTGATGGTGATCCTTCGTGTATGGGCCATGTATAATCGATCAAGATCAATTCTCATAATTTTGCTGCTGCTGCTTACACTGGAGATTGTCTCCCTCATCCTCTTAAACGCCATATGCAGTGATCCAAAGACTTTTCGGTGTGCGTGAATTGCCGAACAAACCAAATCAGCTGGGTCACCAGACTAGAAGTTGCATCCCACATCCGCCGCCTGTCACTTTTGCATGCAAAATTAGTGCGAAGAAAACTGGCATCGGTTGGCGTGTGTGATGCCCCGCGTCTCCATGTTTGCAAAAGATGGCGTCATGACATAGACATATCATTGGCGCGGAAGTGACGCCCCGCTTCACGGACGAAGTCAGATATGGTTACTCAAAGATAATAACGGAGTTATGCCTGTCGCCATGTTTGAAAGCGCAATGCGAACTTGAGGCAGTCATGAACATGCGACTGCGTTTTGTACCGTAAGGCCATGGTGTCCAGGTAGGGTGATGAATCGAATGGGGGCGACCCTTAGTCGTCATCGCCACCTCAACGTCCATGGAGCCACTCGTAGTGTTCAAAGCTCATGTAGAGTTATTGCCTCGTTGCAGATGAAAAGTAGTCACCGCAGTTCGTGTTAGGTGTTGAAAGCAAGTAAATTACGGAATTACAGGAGGATCTCACCGTTGGATGTCGTGTCTTGACCCGCACGTACTTAAACAAATCATATGTGTGAATGACGTCCCTTCGAGATAGAGCTGTATATGCGATAAGTGCCTCGCATGTGAGATCAACTCCCAATCCGTCAAGGGAGGGGCAGCTGTTAAGTGCGGCGGCATAAGCAGCATGGCCGTCGGCTTCGGAATTGAGCAATACAGACGGGGAATATGCATGAAACGTACTAGCACCCCGTCTTTGCAATTTTTGTGACATACGTGTCGTCGCGTGGCACCCCGCCATGTCTTCCTCGTTGTTGGCGTCGTCGGCATTGGGGCGGCGGGTGCGCCGGAATTCCGTTGCCCGTGCCGCCGTCGCCATCGTCTAGACACCAGAAGGGGTGCGTCGTTGTCGTTGTCGACGGTGGCGGGTGTATCGTCGCGTGTCGAGTCATCGTCATTAGGCTGCGGGCCCGTGTCCTCGACGACGTCAGCGTTCACATGGAGGGCACATCGCCTTCTGGGGTAGATGGTGAGGGACATACATACCAGCGCAATTGGTCGCCCCTTCATTGTCGTTGACTTCACATGCGTTCAATTGCATGGTACCCAGCCTCTTCGCGTTGCGGTGTCGGGACCGCTGTTGCGTTACTCGTCGAATGAGGAAGGGTGAGGTGGCGGGTACTCACGGTAGCAGGCGCGCCGTTACTCTGGCCGTCATGTGCGGATAGACCTCAGTGGACTAGTCCCCGCCTTTTCCTCTCTCAGGTCCAACGAACGGCTCCTTCCTCGTCCGTTGTGCTCCGCTCGGCCTACGGTAACCGCCCAGCGACCTCGCAGGACACACTCTGAGTTCCATCCGCCGGGCACGGACGAGCAAAACATATAAAAAGGACGACTCGTGGAGTACAAAGTACTGTTAGTACAAACAAACGAGCGTAATAATGAACAATGACGTCAACTTTCGCAGGAACGTCGACGTCGATGACGACGAAGCAAGAATTCCTAGTTGCGGTAATTCCAAGTGCTGAGTCTGATTCCTACTTCATGCTCAAGCGTTTGAGGTCTTTTCAGCGGTCCTTTCTTGGGGCGGCGGTCGCCATGGTAGAGCTGCTTTGTCTGCCCGACTCTTCGGAGCGCTTTTGCACCACGCCACGCATCACCCGTCACGGACTCCCCACTTCGACCACAGGGAAATACGGCATGACGTCCTCTGGGCAAGGATACCATTTTCTCTGTATTGAAGACCTCACGATTCGTGCATCGTTAGCGACCATCGGGGCGCGTAACCCTTCCTATCGCCTCGGTACATGCAACCAATTCAGATGAGTTCCACATCATATTTTCTTCCGCTTTGATGAACCTTTGCTCGCTTATCTGTTTATTCGCTATCATCAAGCGCCGAGCTTTGACTCTCTGTCCACATCACGACGTACGCTTTGACGACAACGGCGTCCCACATCCACGACCTCGACCTCGAAGGATCGTATATATGCAAGATGTGCCTCTGTCTTATTCGCCATTCCTCGTCGGACGTCACTCCCTACTTGCGAGCAGAGCTCCACATATCTATTCATTCCATCTGATCATTTTTCTGGATAAACATGAATTCCGAGCAGGTGTGTTTCCGTTGTTGATTTCACAGAGGGTCATACTTTGACGAATGTCCTTGTCAGTACTACGCTCTGACCAGCAACCCTCCTCCTCACCCCTCTTCTACGCGTTCACCCATGCCACAGTACTACCTGCTGAGGGACCAGCGTCGTATCGAGCGCATACCGCGCCCGGTGCACTTTAGTCCCCATCAGGAGAGCTTCCCGGGAATCACTTTCAGCGTGAGCGGGTGGGCTGGCGTCCGCGCCAAGGACATACTAAAAGGTATGGCTACGATAGATGATGGAAACGACTTAGTGTTTGCACATCATGGATGGCGGTCAATTGTCGTCCACCTGGAGGTATGTATGGCTGTCTCGTCGCGGTCGTTGTTCTCACTTCCTTCTCACAGTGGCCTGGCTATGACATTGGATGCAATTCGAACCCGATGAATACCCGGATCGACGTGTGCCCCGAAGGGCGGCACATGACGCGCCAAGAACTCGCGAAAGAAATAAGCTGGTTCTTGTTCAACTTTCACAAAACGGCGAGCGTGAGTGTTTGTTTTTGTCTCGAATTATTGGTCCCTGATATGACCGTGTCGGGACAGAGACATGCCATTGGCCCCGGATGGGAGAAATGGGCACTGACGGCAGGTTCCGAAGGTATTCGCGTGCCCGATGTTGTTATTTTCTCCTTACATTATTACCGCAACGTCTGGGTACCCGAGCTCTACGTGATCGAGTGAGGGTCCAGCGAACGTTGGCGACACTTTCATTCATTCATGCATTGCATTCTATCACCCGCAAATTATTTACCTTCGTCACGCATGTTCTCGTGCTCTGTTAAATGTGTTTTCGTTCTTGCTATGCATTTCCTTATTTTCATTTATGTTTTCTCCTTTTCTTTGGTTGTCGTGTTGAACCATTTCTGTTATAGATTGTCTGCTCTGGATTTTAGATGTTAATCACACTTTTTATTTCAGTCTTCTGATCGTAGTACCTTCGATCTCTTGGCTACCGAGGCGCGAGTTACCCCATTCATTTGATTTTTCATGACTCCTCCGACATTCATCAGTGGCGCTATTCGATCGTGCCGACGACTCGTCTGGTATATCTACACGCCCATCGCTATCCTTTCCGTGCTCTGCCATGAAGGGTCAAAGCTCGGCCGCCGAACTTTGACCCTTTATTTGCGTTGCGCCAGCTCCTGGCGTAGACATTTTGGCGACGTGGCAACAACGACACCCCGCTCTCCGATGCCACATGCACCGCCGCTACTAAAGGCCGCTCTCCGATAGCACGCTATGACTATGACGACCCGCATCTCGGTTCTCTAGACTGGGTAAGTGCAAGATAAAACCCCGTCTCAGTGATTGTCCTTATCGTGTGTAGATATGGACTTTGTCAGCCCGAATAACGTCGTACGGTCAAACTATGCCATGGGTACTGAAAAGGTGTGTTTTACCATTTCTTTGAGAGCCCGTTTGTCCCAGTCGCCTTGATCCCTTGCAATTGCTACACACTTATGGGTAACCCTCCTCATGCCCCAATACTATTATAGAACGCGTTCCACGCCCGATTCGTTTTAATCCCGCTCTTGCAATCATGCCTACTATTACATTTTGTGTGAACGGGTGGGCTGGTGTCCGTGCCAAGGACGTCCTGAGGGGCGAAGTCGCGCTAGATGAGGTGAACGACGGCATATTTGAAAGATACGGATGGGGAAGCATCGTCATCGATCTGGAGGTGTGCATAATAGCATCACCCACCTTCGATTTCCCCTAGTGGCCGGGTTACCAGATGCAAAGATGTCGTCACCCGATGAACGCGCGGAGGGACGCTCAATGATGAGTTCGAGGCTCGCACGAGAGGTGTGCAGGATGGTATGAGACTTGCGCAAGATTGCTTGAGTGAGCGTTTTTTTCTCGTGCCCGTCTAATGCTGTGACCTGATCACATGGAAATAAAAAGGGACGATTGATCCTGGATGCGGAAGGTGTTTTCGATGCATCACCACTCTGGGTTCCTGAGCTCTATGTATGTGATTGAGTAATGCACTGGCCAACTGACAGCGTCGCCAGAACCCGCTATGCGCAATCAAACAGACGTTGCGTATTGGGTGCTAGAAAAGACGAGCCTAAGTAAAACAATGGAACGAGATGCGGGAAAGCTACCTAGAAAAGACGAGAACAGCACTGGGGAAAGGGAGCGAGACGAGTTACAAGCGTGATATAGGAAAGATGACAAAGAAAGACTCAGGGACTACGGAACTGCACAGGCCAGAACAGAAAACTCGTGACACCAACAGGTCTTCGTTTCATTTATCTTCGGCCTCGTTTTCGTGACTTGTATTCGCGGTACAGATTCTTCGGTCAGCATCGTCGGGCCTTAAACACAAGAAACGCCTCGCACTACATATATCTGTCGTCGTTCTGATCTTCTGCCTGCGAACGAGACAGTTGGACACGATGATTGCCACCACTGTAGTTCACCAGTTACATCTGCATCCACACCATTGCACTCACCCAACGAGATCGCTTGCTACTTCTGCTAGGTGGTATTTTCTCGCATGGGGTGACACACCATCACTGCCTGGCCAGCGGGTGAATTTGCATGATCCGAATATTGGTCCCTCTTGATTCCTCTCTGCTTGCTGACCTATGAACAACAACCAATACTGAAGGTTTTCTATGACAGCTTCAGGCCAAATTGACAGATCGGCCAGATTATCAAGGTGGAGTGCAAAAAAATCAGGCCAGCTCCCGCCTTTCACATGCCAATGATAAGGTACCTGTTCATGATGGAATCGGTAAGTCGACCAGGCGATGAAGCTCGCTGTGCGTAGTGTATAATTAGCAGCAAAATGATAAATGCGTCCCAGCTAGGAAAGAATTACATAATTTATGTCACCTGTCATCGAGCACGTCTGTAAACCTTAAGTTCGGTGGAGGGGTCTGCCCCCCTCTGTAACTTACACTGCCTGAGTATCCGTTCAAGCTTAGTATCAACGTCATCTCACGATGTTGTAAAACGCTCCTGGGTTTGCGTTCGGTTGAGCAGAAAAACAAAAACTTACCAATGCGACTAGCTCGTGATGCTGAAAAAATTATTGCACGCCAGTCGCCGGCAACTTTACTCGTGGAATACTTATTCTGGACAAGTGAGATCCTCCAGCTGTTACGGCTCCTCCACCCCGCCGGGAGCCGATATCTGAACCGAGTTAGCAGCTGACGCTGAACCTACACTTACGAAGAACCTGATCGGACTTAGAGCAGTGAAGTATGGACGATCGGTGATTGGCATATGGACTAAGGAGTCACTCGAATATGTAGACATTCGATGTGGAAAGCAGCACGTGCTAGTACTTGGAAGGGTATTTGAATCCGCCCTCGCCTTTCCTGGTTCAGAATTTTTTTTAGTGATTCAAGAATGATACTACATAGTAACTAAGTTACCCATTTATGTAAGTAAGTATGTAGTCACCTGTCACTGACACCGCCCGAAGTCGGAAGTTAACGTTCAGGATGCATGCCTCGGGAACCGAATATCGATCCGATTTGAAATAAAACCGACGAATCCGGGCCATTGAATAATTTCTCAGGATGGTATTATTATTCAATATCACGGCACGCCCTCACCGTTTTGAAGTTGCGTTGTTTCAGCCATATACATTTTGAGAATCAAGGGGGTGCTCTGCACTGCTGGCCTAAAGGGTTATGTAACCCACGGTCAGTGTGCTCCATGCTTTCTGATCTATGCCTAATTTGTTTTTCGACCCCAGGGCATTGCACGTTTTCGTGAGGGTTCAATACTTCTCACAACTCATAATTAGTGAACGTGTTTTGTAACATTCGGGCGGAACAAGCCAAGATTCGCCGGTGCGCTTCTTTCAAAGGGATTGCAGTCTTTGGATTTCCAAACGCCACAGGATATTCCCGATTCTCTCGATAACTAATGTTGAACTTAGTTGCATTCTTCAAGTTGCGCGGTGTGTGCCCAGTGAGTCTATTTCAACGTGTTGATGAGGGTAGTACATTTTTCCGACCCCGTAATTTAAAAGTGAACCGACTTCCAATGGAGCTAAGTGGAACGAGGCCCGACGGAATCGAGAACTAGGTTCGGCTGGCGGCACATTGCATCGCATCGTCGAATGTCTCCGGGTGAACAAAGCTCTTAGAAGCTTGAAACACCCCCACTCCTCTTTGATTTATCACTCGAAATCCACTCCAATTAGCAGAGGTGATTAATACTCGAGACGTAACCTCATCCGTGTCGATCATGTTAACTGTCGTGCGAAAACACAGCCGATCCCCTGTATGTAGACTTATTTTGTCCCACGGAAAGTGCTCCTTTCCCAGCATTTGAAAGACTTTCCTGATGCTACCACTTTGTCCCGCAATCTCCCTACCTTCTTTACTATTGTCACCTGAACTATCGTACTTTTAATCACGCTTTTTTGCGTCGTGTGTACACTCGTAGATCATTTATATTGCTTCGTACGTTTGTCCCCACTAAAAGACAGCAATATCTTTTCGTGATCAATTATTTATTTTCAGTCTTTCCCTTTTCTCGAAAATTTTCTCTACGGCGAAGTCGCGCGCAAGAAGTCTAATTTCAACGCGGTAGGTATTTATCGATGACAAGAATTGGGCACCCGCAAATGGGCCAGCGGTATGGTGTTAGGACAGGAAGACATGATCTAGGACAACGTCCCGGTGTGTGTGGGGACCCAGTCGGATCCCTGATTGTGGGTAGTATGTACGGAAGATTGTGTAAGAGGCCGTTTGTTTCATAGGTGGTACATGCCGCACAACAGTGCGTTATAAGTCCGTATCACACCCCCAGTTCATTGAAAGACGCTGCATTTCGTATTTACAATGCGAGGGCCTCTTAGAATGGGCAGGCACTGCTCGCCGTTGTAAGACATCAATCAGAAGAAATTTTGAGATCAGGAATTTGCGGATCAAGAATGACTAAACATCACAGAGTACACAGACCTTCACGCGAAGCCTCGACGACAACAACACAATCGATGCCGCGGAGTCGTGAGACGGACCAATATTATGATCGAAATATGACCTACTAGTAATGGCAAAAGATATTCGGCATAATACAGCGTACAGATTCTACATAATCACGAGGAGGCTTCGCAAAAAGGTTTGGGGCATGTTCATCCACTGAGTCGGGGGTGGTCGAATTTGTTCTCCGGCCGACCATCTGTAAATAGTTGTTACGTAGTTCGAACCATCCTGGGGCGGCAGCTATATGCTAGGGAACCGATAAGTATCCGGGCCGAGTTAGAGCCGAAACTTTATACGAGGAACCTGATTGGAAATCAGACCGTGATTCAAGATGATGGCGTTACATAGAAGAAAGATATCAGGAGTCACCTACTAACCGAATCGACTATGGAAATTTGAACTCAGTTTAGCGCTGAGTACTGAATGCTCAGCGCTCAAGGAAGGTATCAGCTCCACACAAACACAAACCCCGACCCGAATACCATTGAATGGTACAGCATCATTGACGCCATGGGGCTCCTCAGACAATGTTCCTTTGCTGCATGCTCCGCTGACCTAGGCCAAACGGTATCCTCAGCCTTTTGTTCCTACTGCCCAGGGAAATACACATTCGCGTGTTCCATTGTTATCGAGTTGAGAAGGAAAAATGGTTGCCGATCGCTGTCGCACACGACCGCATTTTGCGACATCAAGTGAGTCTATGTAATTTCTAGTCAATGTGTGGCATACTGTGCAAGCTCCGATGTTAATCTAAAAGTTGACAGCCCTCTACACGAGGCATGTTTGTGACGAAATTAACAACACAACCGAACATGGGGTGAACCACAAGGCGAATCGGTGAATTTGTTGCAATCTCCGGCAAATCTATCCGTGTTCTTATTTAATCCATTCCCCTCCAATTTGTGAACACCGTCGAGATTCTCCGTTTTGACACATTTCCACGTCGTATCGATCATATCGATTGCCATGTACCCCTCGATCGAAGACACAGTCGATCCTCTGTACGTGTCACCCTAGATGTCGTCAACTTTGAGAGACTAATAGCCATTCCTTTAGCGAGGAATTTCTTTCCCAGCTGATGAAAGACTTTCCTGATGCCCCGCTTCCTTCCACTGCTGCCCCACTTCCTTTCACTGCTGCCCCGCCGCTACCATCTCCGCCATCACGATCGTCTGTACCATTTTTGTCATCGTCGTTGCCAACGCCGTGTGTACCCTCGGATCACACACACTATCTTACCCCTGCCCCAGACCCAGTCTGCCGATGGGTCTTGACACACAATAATTTCACTTCGATCTGTGGAGCCCGCCTCTCCCAAGACCCCAAACAAGCTGGTATCCACTTCCGAAGCATACACAATATCCGCGGTAACGAAAAAAAAAATATCCCTTGTCTCTGGCATGAGTGCCACACGGCGCCGATGCAGCGGGGAAGTTTGGTCAGGCACGTGCTAGCGGTTCATATGGGGCTCATGAGGTGGCGCTGTGAGCGGTGTAGAAAGACATTGTCAAGAAAGGGGATGGCGCACATGTGCGCTGGCGTATGATTCTCGCTAGTTTTCTCTCCTCTGAGTATGGGTGTGCATCTTGACAACACATCACTTTCAATCATTCAATAATGTCAAATTTGAAAATCCGAGGACGTTACTCTTCTGAGAGAAAAAAAATACTGCATGAACCAACTCCTCACCCTGTAAGCTGAAAATTCTTTTTCAGCGACTCCGATAATTTTCCGGCCCCTTCTAAAATGGGAACTGAGCGCTGAGCGGCTGAAGCGCGTCGAGTCAAAACAACTTGAACAAGATGCTACTACAATGGAACCCTTCGTAATTAAACGCATAAACACGGTTCGTAAGCGATTATTCTCCTAAAAAATCTCGTAGTTACGAACACATCGCTCACCTCGCGCATTCGGATCTCTCGGTACTGCCCTCGCTCAGGCCCAGATAGCCAGATAAAACGCCCAGAGTAACACCGTTCCCCGAGAGGCTCATGTCTGTCGTTTTTTCATTTCTATTTTGCTCACATCCCACTCAAGGTTACGGCGTTCTAAACGCCTGCTGCAATTCTCTCAAATATGAACGACGGTATCTCGCCAGGGTCTACCACCAAATTGCCCGTGTAGGGTACTTCTCTCCCAACGAACTTGCAAAAGTCGATTTACAGGCTCGCCGCCAGTTCGAACGATTCCATGACTTCTTACGTTCTCACTGCCACACTTGCCACATTCGACCCTGCAGATCTCGTCTCCTTCGCCAGCAAAGTGCGCAAGAACCTGGTCATAGACAAGGGCACCATCGCATACATGAATTGCCAGCTCACTGCTATTGCCTCCTCGAAGGAACCTGGCTTGAAGGCGACTGTATTACTCAAATGGTCCCTCTTCACAGTGGCAGAGACGAAACGACGACGCCGACGTGTTGGTGGGCAGCAAACGATACTGGTGAGTCCCCCGCGTTCGCTCACTGACGGTAGGCTGCAGCATCATTATTATCGCTGCCCACTCGCTCGATGACAATGTCGACGACAGTATGGCAATGAGACAACGACAACGGCTGTGCAGTAATCTTGGTTTACACTACGAATACAGAGTGCCTTATCTGTGTCGCTCGTTGAATCCCTTGGGGATGGTGAAGGGCGGACCTAGAATGGCTCCAACGTGGGTACCGCATGGTAGCGAGAAAGCGCAAGCGGGGATCCGAAAGGGCTCCGAGTTCCCGCACTGCCCATGGGAGTGTACCTGCGTTCCAGGTATATCTAACGTCCCACGGACAAGAAGCCAACCCGTATATCCCGATTCGCAACCAGTTTATCCGGGGTCGTACCTTCCACATGCCGTTGCCACCTCTGTACTGGACCTTGGCCTTCTCCCTCGATATGGCATATGACAGGAACTAGTACATACGCTAAATGGCCTTGGAAGGGCGACGATCGGGACCGTCGGGGTAGCAGTAGCCCCCGGACGAGAAATTTTACAGGTTCGAAACTGTTGCCTACTATCCTGTCCCCTCGCTCGCCCGTCCCTACTCATACTGTAAGTATGCGGCATCCCCAGTGGCCCGCAGTCCGACCCCAATCCTCGGAGAGGGGTGCCAGACGGGAGCCCAAGCATCCCTCCTTCACACACAGACATATGTAGGACTATTAGTCCATCGCCTTTTGGTTGATTTGTAGCTTACTTGTCGATTACTTTTTGTGATGACTGTGCATTGTGCAATAAATATACCAATAAGTATGTAAATGATGAGAAATTAAAGTGGTGAGCAAAATTCCACCCCTTGCCGCTGTCCGTTTCGTCTCGCCGCTCTCGTCACCTTTGAGACTCGACCAATATTAATGCAAGGTTCGTCACGGCGAGATTCAAGTTCTCCGATCTGACGTCCGAAGACGTTACGATCGATATACATCAGAATCACTTGGCCGTATCCGGCAAGACCGCCGTCTCTGACGCCCGAGAAGTGGGTGGATAGATACACTGTTTGCGAACGTCAGTACGGCATGTTTTCCCGGATGTCACAACTCCCCGTTGAACCAAGGTGAGCACCATATGTTTCTCTGTGGTACTGACTTATACTACAGTTTGAAGACATCAAGGCCAACGAGGAGAACGACCTATTGACGTTGACGTTCCCAAAGGCGAATGAAGAACATTGTCATCCAGGAGTGGTGTCAGTCTGCCATCGGCCGTTTTTTTGTAGTACGGTATTCTTGAAGTTAGTGGTGAAATAAGAATAATATAATTTGTAAAGTATACGATCGCGTTCAGAAATGTCATTTGAAATACTTGTTTGGCACGATCGTCTCTCATGATGTCACCATGAACCAAATGAATTGAAGTTGGTATATAAATTACATAAGTTGGCTTTCTAGGCTAAGCGAGGCACGAGCTTTTCCTAGAATAAAGTCCGTGCATGAGTAAGCGAGGTCGCCTAGCTCTTTTCTTTGCCACCTCGCAGTACCACTCCCGTGCGTGCGTGATTTACCTCCTGCGCAACGTCCGTCTCTCGCTTTCACGTTTCATGTTACTTTCATGTGTTCACATCGCTCTCATCTCTGTCAGCACCATGCAAGACCCCAATCTTGCTGTCATGCCGGACTTTGCAGATCTAGCCCATGAAACAGACAGGCTTCCTTTCACTGATGCAGGCATCACTGAACAACAAGTGATAGCCATTCTCCAAAGCCAATGGACATGCAAGAATGATCTTGCCAAAGTGACCTGGGAACTACAGCACATGGAAGCCAAGGCTGCAGCTGAAGCTGCTTGGGAAGCAGCAGACCAGGCGAGGCAAGAAATAGATGATGAAGAATCTCAGAGCCACAAGGATAACAGGAAGAAGCACAAGAAGAAATTTGTGCCAATTCTGGACAGACCAGTTCTGGATGCACAACCAGTCTTACCATCCATTGTTGTGTTGCGAAAACTCCAAGCTGGTCACTTCTGTTACACTCAGGCGTTGTTATGCTCAGGCGTAGACCCGAGGGACGAGGGGGCGAGGGGACATTAACGTCGCTATTCAGCTGACGTGGCAAGGGTTGATAGACGGGTGATCCACTATCCTCAGCCTCAACGGTATGTCGTGAGCTGTTGACCTGGTCAACGTATGTTGTGACGCAGGGACGAGGGAGTCGCTTATAGAGGAGCGACGACGAGGGGGACGAGGGGAACACCTTCTTGGTAGCAAGGCGAGGACAAGGGGCCCGAGAGGAGTCGATGATCAAGGTAGATTCGGGTAGGTCTAACTTGGGGAATACATCGAGGGTATCGAAGGGTTTAAATACGTGAGTCTGGGGAGAATGAAGCGGAGCGTAAACGAGATGACTCGACGATAGAATGCGATGGAATCGCGAAGAAGGGAGGCGAGTCAGAGATAACAATAATAGTACAGCTGCGGATACTGCGGATGAGTCACGCTAAATAGGTAAGCGAGATAAGAGAAAAGGAGGAATAATAAAGTGGCTCAAGCGGGACTCGAACAGCGAGAGCAGTGTCTGTAGAGAAGCTAGGGTAAGGGTGAAGGGAAAAGAGTAGGGGTATAAGCAAATCGTAACAGGCGTAGACCCGAGTGATGAGGGGCGAGGGGACGTTAACGTTGCTATTCAGCTGACGTGGCAAGGGTTTGATAGACGGGCGATCTGCTATCCTCAGCCTCAATGGTATGTCGTGAGCTGTTGACCTGGTCAACGTATGTTGTGACACAGGGACGAAGGAGTCGCTATGGAGGAGCGACGACGAGGGACGAAGGGAACACCTGCTTGATAACTAGGCGAGGACTAGGGGGCCCAAGAGGAATCGATGATCAAGGTAGATTCGGGTAGGTCTAACTTGGGGAATACATCGAGGGTATTGAGAGGTTTATATAGGCGAGTCAAGAGAGAATGAAGCGGAGCGTAAAAGAGATGACTCGACCATGGAATGCGATGGAATCGCAAAGAAGGGAAGTGAGTCAGAGATAATGGAGTCAATACAACTGCGGATGAGTCACGCTAAATAGGTAAGCGAAGATAAGAGAAAAGGGGGAATAATGAAGTGGCTCAGGCGGGACTCGAACAGCGAGAGCAATGTCTGTAGGGCAACTTAGGGTAAGAGTGAAGGGAAAAGAGTAGGGGTATATGTGAATCGTAACATTACCCCCCAGTTAAGGGTCAAGTCCATGATGAAGACTAAAAATCACTGTAGCCAGAACCGGCGTCGTTGAAGTCCGCCTCCAATGAGACGAAAGGGTCCATGTCGGGGGAGGGGGAGCAGACTGGTCGTCGAGCGACAGGAGGGTGTCGGGCTCGAGAGAAGGGGAGGCGGCGTGGAGCCCTGTGGTAGGATTCCTGGGAGGAGGATCCGGATGAGGATGAAGGAGGGAGGACGGGGGAGCGACGAGGCCACAAGGGACATGAGAAATGTTGGTGTCCTGGGGCATATTCCTTGCATTTGTTATACTGGTAACGAGGACAGTTGATGCGAATGTGTCCAATGGTGTGGCAGTGGAAGCATTGGAGGGTGGCATGGAGGCGAGGAGAGGGGACTTGTGGGTGGTCGAAGCGGGAGAGGATGTGTAGTTCCGTCTCGTTGAGGGGAGAGGATGACGCGGAGATGGGGGGGGATTCTGGTGTGGTGACGAAGGTGGACGGGGAGGGGTATCGTAGATGGGAATCGACCTCTGCAACAAAGGCCAGCATATCGCATTGATACATGGTTTGGACGATGTGATTCTCCAGAGTTCTGAGGACGTGGGTGAGGTGGTAGCGATACGCGGCGGTTTCGGCAGAGGCGGTGGGGGCGGAGGTGGTGAGGAGGATATGCGACATAGAAAGGAAGGTTTTGTAGAGGTGGGTAAAGGTGGAGTTCGGCTCCATGGTGTCCAGAAGGGCGCGAGAGAGGGGGAGGCGGCGCAGTTGGTAGACCGTAGCGTCGACCAGATCTTGGTCGAGAGGGAAGGGGTGGGTGGGGAAGGCCAATGGGGGATGGTTGACTGGGGCACATCGACTGGAGAGTTTATCGATGAGGGGGATGGGGGAAGCGGGGGAGGACCAAGTATATCTGGCCCAGATGTCGTCAGAGGGGACAGAGGGGGGAACGGGAGGTTCATAGTTGGGGTTCAGTTGTTCCTGGGCGTTGGCGGTTGAGGATCAGGCGGTTTCGACGATGTCGGAGGAGGAGTCGCAGATGGGGGTGGTGGGGATGGACATGACTGATGTGATGGAATGGGTCTGAGGGGAGGAGAGGCCGTGACGTTGTTTATATCCGTTGAAGATATCTGCGGAGTTCCGTAGGTTCCATTCAGGTTCCCAGGAATCTTCTTCTGTGGAGTACCCTTTCCATTGGATCAGGTATTGCCGGGCCGTCGGGGACCCACGGTGTTTGATGATCTTTTCGATCTCGTACTCTTCTTGGCCATCAATTAAATCAGATGGGGGTGCTGGGAAGTTTGGGCCGTGTACGCAGTTTTCGCGATAGGGCGATAAGAGGGAGGCGTGGAAGACGGGGTGGATCTTCCAGGTACGAGGGAGGCGGAGTTTGTACGTCAGGGGGGAGAGGACCTCAGTAATGGTAAAAGGTCCTTCGCGTTTTGATGCGAATTTGGGGTTGACGACAAGGCGTTTGAGGTTCCTGGCTTCTAGCCAGACTTGGTTGCCCTTGGCAAAGGGGGAGAAGGATTTCTTGGAGCAAGCAGCCATGGTTTGTCTGGCGAGCTCGTGGGCAGCAAGGGCTTCGTTGCGGGCAGCGGTGAGGGAGCAGAGACGTTCTTTGAGGGCGGGGATCTTCGATTGGGCGAAGATTTCGGGTAGGGCTTGGGGTTCATATCCCATCATGAGATAGAATGGAGATTGTCCGGTGACGGAGTGAGGGCGGTGGTTGTGGGTGAATTCGGCGTGGGGGATTAATTCGGACCAGGAAGATGGGTTGCTTCCGCAAAAGATGCGGAGATAGGTTTCGATCTCCTGGTTGACGCGTTCAGTTTCACTGTCCGTTTGAGGATGGTAGGCGGTGGAGAGGGCGAGGGAATATCCGAGGAGTCTGGAGAGCTCTTTGGCGAAGGCTGAGGCGAATTGGGGACCGCGATCGGAAATGATTTTGTCATAGAGGCCGAAGCGGCGGTATACTGTGAGGAAGAAGAAATTGGCGATTCCTTCCGCGGTGATGGTCTTCTTGGTAGGGCAAAGAATCACCCACTTAGTAAGCCCATGGTCTACTATGACCAGTAAGGAATCGTAGCCACTGGAGAGAGGGAGGTCGGTGATGAGGTCACAGGAGACCTGTTGGAAGGGGCGAGTGCAGGAGGATTTGATGGGGAGGAGGGGGGGGGAGGTGGGGTGTGTGTTCGCCTTGTTTTGTTGGCAAACGGCGCAACCTTCGACATATTTGCGGACGTATTGAGTGAGGCCCGGCCAATAGAATTCGGAGGAGACGAGTTGGCGAGTTTTGAGGTAACCGGGGTGACCGGTGTTACGCTCAGGCGTAGACCCGAGGGACGAGGGGGCGAGGGGACGTTAACGTCGCTATTCAGCTGACATGGTAAGGGTTTGATAGATGGGCGATCCGCTATCCTCAGCCTCAACGGTATGTCATGAGCTGTTGACCTGGTCAACGTATGCTGTGACGCAGGGACGAAGGAGTCGCTATGGAGGGGTGACGACGAGGGGGACGAGGGGAACGCCTTCTTGGTAACAAGGCGAGGACAAGGGGGCCCGAGAGGAGTCGATGATCAAGGTAGATTCGGGTAGCTAAGCAGGGTCTAGCTGTGCTAGGAGTATCTAACCTAAGGTAGAGACATCGAGGGTATCCTTATCGTGTAAGTAAGGGGAGCC
>JBBPML010000395.1:0-22540 GCA_038090275.1 Austroboletus novae-zelandiae | reverse complement strand
AGGTGGAAGGGAGGATGAATGCTGAGCAGTATGTCTTCATTTTGGAGGATAATCTGCTTCCTACCATGGAAAATTCTAGAATCTCTGAGGAGAGCATTGTCTTTCAACAAGATAATGACCTCAAGCACACATCTAAAAGAGCTCAAAAGTGGCTGGAATCTCAAGGTATCAAGGTTTTTGATTGGCCAGCACAATCTCCAGACCTTAATCCAATTGAACATCTCTGGCAAATTCTCAAAAAAAAGCAAATATCATTAAGAGAGGTTTGGGAGCTTTGGAAAAGGATTAATGTGGAATGGGGCATGATAGAGGCTGAGGAATGTCAAAGATTGATAGAAAGCATGCCTAGAAGACTAGAGGAAGTGATAAAGGCAAAGGGAGGGCACACAAAATACTAGAATTATGGAATAGAAATGTTGCTCAAATAAGTGTTCCAATGACATGTCATTTTAATATGGTTATATCTCAGTGCCATGACAACCAAATCACATAACTAAGAGCTCATTTTCAGGGCGAGGGTTAGGGTTATCGATTACCCTGCAAGGATTAGAGCTAATGGGTTTTGGTTCTCTTGCAAATGTCACATCTTTCCAAAATGCCCCAACATTGGGACACTTATTTGAGCCACTGTAAGTACCGATCAATGCTACTGTATTGAGAGAGGAAGGAATGTGAAGAGACCATGAAAGGAAAAGGAGACTGATCAATACTACCATATCAAGAGGAGAAGGAATGTGAAGAGAGACTGGTGGGCTTACAATGGACTGCTTGACCGAACAGCGGTCATGGAGTGCAGAGCACTATGCCTCTGAAGATCTGATGTGCAATAACTCTGCCCAGATTGAGGACTTCACTCAGGGCATAACAACTTGATCGACACAACACACTGTGCCAGAAAGGTATTGTGATTAAATTCCCAATCATCCTCCATTGCGTTATCAGATATAGATCACAATTTCATGGGTGTAAATTCATGGTGCGGGATCAACATCATGTTCAAGCTTTCAAGTAATGGGATGAAACACATGCATAACCCAGACTCAATAAAACATGGAGCTCCTCCTCCAAATCCCCATCTCTGCAAAATGTTTTCTTTCAAGTCCTTCCTTTTCGTCATACTTCATTTCACCCTTTTAGCCTTTGTTGTGGCAGCCCCTAATTCTCGTGCTGAGCAGTGAGTGAGATGTTTCCCATGTCATGACAAGGCTGACATACTGGTTCAAAGGAAAAACACAAAGAGCGAGTGCAATGTTGCCCATGGTGAAGATAGGTGAGTTTCTTGGAAGCTTGTCGATGTTGTGACGAGGTCAATACTCATATTAGTCTGTGAATTCCCGACCAGGTGAACTGTTAAGACTGTTGACAGGAGATCCAGAATAGCTCCAGGTAACTCCAGAGTTGTTGGTCATTGAAACAACTCTCCAACTCCTTTATATGATGAAGTAGGGTTAAGAAAACCCTACTGAGAGTATCATTATCAGACCCTTCATTGCTAGGGCTCTGTCAAGGTAACCAAAGGCTTGAAGCATGTCTTCCCCTGAGGTTGTGTAAGTTAAACAACACAATAAGATAACTAGCCTTGAAGTGCATCTTTCACTAGTGAGATGCCTTGAATAAGATATGTCTAGCCTTGGTGTCCAGACCTGCTAGTCTTGTAGACTTGCTGGCACTTGATAGCCAGGTGAGCTGAGGAGAGGGAATCAAAGATGTTCTGAGGTAATCTCCAAGTCTTCAAAGCTGGAGAGCAGCTCTGAGAACCCGGGTCTTTATATACTATACTACCATTTGTACATGTTATGTTACATTACTATAAATGGGAACTCTTCTCATTGGCTAAGATAAGAGTCCGTGTGAATAAGATAAGAGACCAATACACTATTGACTTTATACTTCCTTGGCATACATGCATTAGGCATGCTGCATAGATAGGTAATGCATGTCTTATGCATGTCTTGATATATATGGTATAGATGGCAGGGATCTAGCCCATGACATCATAGATAAGTTATCCTTGAGGCATGTTCTTGAGGTCTAGGGTGTAAACCCGTCAAGGGTTATAGATAAGGGTATAGGGTTTTCCCTGATAAGGATAGATGCAAGCCTCGTGCTGGCTTGTCAATAAGATATATGAACAACATGCTGATAGATAGGGGAACATGCGCTAGGCATATGTCTTCTATAGATAAGGCATAGCCATCGAGGCTGTGACTGTCTAGGGTTGTGATGTCATGGTCCAGGCCTGTACATGAGGTGTGACATCATAGATAGCAGTGCAAGCACTGTCTTGGTCTAGACTGCTGACTAAGCAGTATAATAGATAGGGGTCAAGGGTCTAGCCCTTGGTGTCTATGAGAGTAGAAGTCTTGGCACCTTGACTGTGGGAGAGCTTCTCCATATATAGTAGATCTTGCCTGATAAGATAGGGATTAGAAGTCTAGCTCCTGATTGTCTAGTGTATTGTTACATGATTGACATGTGACCTGGATAAGATAACAGCTTCTAGTCTATAGCCGATAAGATAGCATGATACTAGATTGTGTCATGGATGTAGATCATAACCAGATGATCTGATAAGATAGGGAAGAAATCTTGTATCCCTTGATAAGATAAGATGTTGAAGACCTTGATGTCTTCAGGTATGATGTAGGGATGCATTATCCCGATAAGATAAGAGTTAGGGATTTGTACTCCAATAAGATAAAGAATAAAAGAAAGGAATAAAGGAAATATATGCACCTATAGAGGGTCACATTCATTGTTCCATCAAGGACATATAAGATAAGCCCACAAGGGGCATGTGACAGTCTTGCAGAGACCATTCGTAACAGTCATAATGGGACTTCGGCTTCAGCAACTCGGAGTGGAGTGCTGTGCCCTTGTTGAGACTTCCTAAGTGTCCCAGATTTCAGAGGAGCGGAGATCAAGGAGATCAAGACAAAGGATAGGAGGAAGATAGAGGGTGTCTGGTTCAATAACTAGCTAGAGTACATAGTACAGAGGACAGGAGTTTATATACGGAGTTGGTGCACTGCTGAAGGGCTGTGACCGGAACAGAAACTAAACTAGAGCGGAGAAACGTAATACGGTTAAGGGTGATGTACCTAGCTGGAGCTGTGTACACAGGAGTTTGGAGGTAACTAAATAGCGAGGCTAAGACTAAAGGAGAACAAGAGGATACATAAGTAGAATTGTACAAAAATCAGAGAAGGAGGAGAATAGGATCAGAGGACCAGAGGGGCGAGATGCATGAGAGGGTGCTGGAGTTCGTAAGAGGAATCCTGGAGGAGGGTCTGGAGGGTCGGAGGTGAGGGTTAGGGTTGGGATATGACATGAATGCATATAGTGCCTACAATGTGAACAAATTTGAATTCAAGAAATTAAAATGAAGTGACCCATGCATAGGTCCTATGAAATGTATAGAGGGACAAAAAGCGGTTTGCAATGACATAACCAGACATTTCCGGCTCACACCATGCCCGAAAGGTACAGTACTCCAGATCAAACATATGACACAAACAGGAACTCCATTGACCCTTGATTGCCACCACCACTACCTCCTGAGAAGAGTCAAAATGACTGGAGTCCATATAAGAATTACTTTCACTTTGAGATCACTGAATTCATATTCAGGCAAGCTGAACTTTCTGCAGGCTGTATCAATGACCTGTGTAGTCTTTGGGCATATTCCTTAAAGGGTAATTGCTCACCATTTACTGACAGCAAGGAGCTTTATGCAACCATTGATGCGACATTGCTTGGAGATGCACCATGGAGTAGTTTTCAGCTACAGTACAATGGTGACTGCCCCTCAGGAATCATTCCACTCTGGATGACGAAGAATTATGAGTTTTTTCATTGCTCTCCTTTTCATCTTGTGCAGGATATGCTTTCAAATCCAGTGTTTGATGGGCATATTGATTATGTCCCTTACTGAGATTTTGTACATGAAGATGAGACCCGACAATATATGCATTTCATATCTGAAGACTGGTTATGGATACAAGTGGTAAGCCAGCCACAGTTTCAGTAGCTTGGCCAGTATATGATTTCTGAAGATGAGTATATCCATGGGGCAACCTTCATCCCAGTTATATTAGGAAATAACAAGACTACCGTTACTGTTGGAACTGGCCAGCAAGAATATTGGCTGGTGTACATGTCAATTGGGAACTTTCACAATGATATTTAACATGTGCATGGAAGTGAAGTTGAACTTCTTTCATTTTTAGCCATACTGAAAAGTAAGTTCTGTTTTCATATCACGAAACTACTACTGATTCCATTACACAGCTGTGAAAAAGTATGCTGATGACCCTGCATTCTGGAAATTCAAGAAGCAGCTTTTCCACACTGCCATGTCATGAATATTCATGCCCCTGAAACATATAATGACAATGTCCAAATTATTACAGTGTTCTGATAATTGATACCAACACATTATTTGTGAACTCAGCCCATACCTTGCTGACTATCCTAAACAGGTGCTGATTACTGGTGTGATTCAAAACTGGTGTGGACAGTGAGTTATGATACATGGCATGTTATGATATGATTGTACCAATCATGTTTCTATAGATGCATTGCCTTTTCTAGCAATCTTGATGCAGGAGAGGCACCTTGAACTACTGAATTGATGATCATGATTGCAGAGGAAACTACTGCTGCTGCTGCATGGGAAAATTGGGGCATGGATGTCAACATTATTGTAAGCCTGCTTTTAATTGTTCTCTTATTTATCTGGCTCATTTCTTAAGTTCCATTTGTTCACCCATCACTTTTCTTGTGCTGACATCTGTCAGCTCCTTGCTCCAGATATTCTCCACCAACTCATCAAGGGAACTTTTAAGGACCATCTCATTGAATGGGTTGAGAAATACCTTGAGCACAGATATGGCAAAGCCAGGACAAAAGAGCAGTTAGCTGATATTGACCACCAGTAAGTTAGTTATCCATGTTTTTTAGACTACTAACATAGTCTGACCTTGATTCAGTATTTCTGTTGTTCGGCCTTTTCCAGGACTATGAAGATTTCCAGATGGCCGAGGCTTTACCCAGTGAACAGGAAACAATTCAAAAGCACTTATGAAAGTGAGCCAACCTGGTCCCTCTTCTTCTGTCTTACTCATTGACATAATAGGTGTATCTTTCCACCATTGAGGGGCATATCCCAGGCAATATTATACAGGCAATCTGGACATTTATTGAATTTTGTTATATTGTTCAGTGTAATGTTATTAATGAAAAGTCTCTTGATGAGTTAAAGGATACACTTGATCGTTTTCATCAGTATCATGAGGTTTTTCAAGAAACTGAAGTTTGTGCCAACTTTTCTCTTCCACACCAGCACTCCCTTGTTCACTATGAGTCACTGATTTGACTGTTTGGTGCTCCAAATGGTGTGTCCACATCCATTACAGAATTGAAGCATATCTGTGCTGTTAAACAATCATGGTGCCATTCAAGCAAAAACAACACCCTTAAACAAATTTTATGGACAAATCAGTGTTCATCACAGCTAAATGCTGCATGTGCTGACTTTGAGGCACATGACATGTTACCAGCAACAATGTAATATGGTATTTATCAATAATGTCTCTTGTCTACTAGCTGAAAAACTTTCGCAGCTACCAGCATTCTTCTGACTTCCAATATAACATTTGCTGCTAGGTTTCGAGAGAATTTAGGGTCAGACAATGAAAATGCAGGTATTACAGATGATATCCTTGGTCTTGCTCATTCAGATGTGAAGCTTGCTCAGACACCAGGTATGTACTGATTTGGCTTGCTCTGTTCAGCTATTAATTATGTGGTTTGCAAGCTCGCAGCCATGCAAAGTCCATATTTGCTCTCTCCACCAAGCTTGGAATTCCCCACCTGTCCTTCCTTGTGGGACAATTTCTAACACAGCAGCTTGACTCTGACAATTCGCTTTTTTCCTCCACCCACCACTGCACCCGACTACTGGACCCCTTGAAGACCAAAGTCTTTAATTCTGCCACAGCTGCCTTTGTCACTCCAAGCATTTGTACCATGGTTTCTATGTTAATCATTTTTTGGACCACCATGCATTTGACCTACTTTCTTAATATACAGCATTAACAAGTTTTCCTATACATAAGTCATTGAAAAGACCAAGGACTAGCTGTGGTGGTGTAGCTAGAGTGTTGGGTAGGTGTGTGCAAGGTTTGGGATTCATCCCAAGGGATTCCTAGTGGGTCTGGGAAGAAGTCCTGAGTGTTGAGGATAAAAGGATGGACTTCTGGGGAAGTCCAGGAGGTCCAGAGCATAGTCCTGAAAGTTCTGGACTATGGAAAGTTGTTTTGGTCAGTCGAGAGTGCAAGTAGCAGTCAGAAAAGCTTTCAATCATTGTAGGGGATGTGGAAAATATGATAGGTAATTCGTGGATCAGAAGGAAGTTCTGAAAAAGTGCTAGTTACAGCTTTTTATAGTCCAGGAACACCTGAGACTGTGTAAATAAGCAATAGAGTACTCAAAACTAAATAAAAGAGTCCATGGCAAAAGGAAAAGACTGCTGAGTACAGTCTGGAGTGTGGGAAACTCAACCGGTTTAACCTGGAGTGCAAGAAAGTGAGTCTGGAGCCCCAGAAAGTGGGCCAGAGCACAGGAAACCGATCTGGAATATTAATAGCAATGCCAGGACTCACAGGGAAGTTCACTGGACTATGGATATATGCCTGAAATGGCCTGAAAGACCTGGATGTGAACCTAGAGCTAGGCAAAGCTCTATACTATGTAAGATCATCAGATAATGAGAAATAAAAAAAAAGTGCAATTAGTCGATAAGTTATGTTATGATCACCCATCTCACCTAATTTAATTCCTGCCACTTGGCTGGGTTGAACTTGCAACCTACCACATATGGTAACTTATTCCCACACCAAGGTGGAAAGAACTTGTCTTCAAGTTGCCTCTAACTTATTTTATGACCACTTACATCAGCAGCCTAGACTCAGTCACATAATCACATCATGTGTCACATCACATGCTCAAGGGCTAGACCCTTATCTCCTTATCTATGACATCATACCCTATGCTCAACACATATTTTACATGCGGCTTCTATCTTGCCTCATGGGTAAGGCTATGCTTAATCTCTGCTATGCTTCTCTCTTATCTAACCAATGGGATGTATTTCCTTATATAGTAGTTTAATCTAACATGTACAAACAGTAGAATAGTATATAAAGACCCAGGTCTCAAGGCTGGATCCCCAGCTTTGAAGACTTGGAGATTTCCTCTTCTCATTGTCTGGCAACCAGTGCCCTGGTTAATAGCTCCACCAAGCTATTTGCAAGACTATCTTATACTCAAGACTACCTCTTGTCTTCCAGAGACATTAGGATGGATATAGTATTCAGACACCTCTTTCTAGAGAAGAGTCATTTCAAGTTACATGAGAATGATGAGAGATAGAAGCTATCATCATGCAAAGCTGTTTAAGATGATGAGTAGAATAAGAAGCTTTCCATGAGATTGTTTAGACAACAAGCAGAATAAGAAGCTTTCAGCAAGATTGTTTAAATGATGAGCAGAAAAGTCTGGTGTTGCCCGACTCAGCTATTGTGCTAATGTTGCTAATGTTATGGCATAAGCCATGTTAGACACAGCAAGCACCAGATAAGATGGCTAAAGACAGTTGTAAAATTACTGATGTTCCCACAATCTAGTAACCTTCCTGAAGGCATCTTCTACTTGAACCCAACCATGGCAGTCCTAACCAGGATGCATAGGATTACTATCAGACTCAGTGATATAAGGACCATGTTCACACATGCAGACTCAAGGACAGCTGCATGAGGATTGAAGGCAGCACTAATGCGTCACTCAGGGACTTGGGGCCAAAGACAAATGAAGTAGTATGTACATACATACTGTACATTCCATTCCACTTGAATCATGGCATGTCACTGATGACAGATGCCTGGCTTATTCATCCTTGACTTAAGGTTTTTCCTCTATGACATGCCATAATATGACATTCTGGACAGCCTGACAGGGAGTGCAATCAATGATACTGGTATGTCTCTCATGCACCTTCCCTGAACCCTGCCCATACCATGCTGATGTCATATCCACAATATCGACAATGACAATGCCATGGGCTGGGCAGGGGACACAAATCCAATGGCATCTGCTACCACAACAATACCAATATGGTGAGACCCAGTGGGTGACAGCAAATCCTTAGTGATGGTATGCTGACAATGATGATGAGGTCGCAAGCACACAATAGTGTTGCCCTCCACCTGAACAACGAGTGAACAACTTTGATGGCATTGAGGATGATGCTGGTAAGTCCCCTACCCTCCTGCCATCTGCTTATGTATCTCACTAAGTCAGAGTTACTTCCCTTGGTGGACTCCTGAGTCGAGGCTTGAATATGACAAGGGTTAGGGTTGTCAATGTTAATGTTAGGTTTGTTAATGTTAAGGGCAATTGGGTGAGGTTTAGATAGGGTCCAGACTGGCACTACATTTACTCAGAACCTCAGACCAGTCTGCAATGCACATATAGTTTCTGAAAGTGCTACAGGACACAGCTGGGTTTGTTGATTGATTTTTCAAGTTTCCATACCTTAGAATAGCTTATTTAGTACCCTCTTCATATCACAGTCAAAGACATGACAAAAACTCGCCAGCAAGTTCATGGAGTAGGTGCTGTTTATAATCTACACCACTGCAAATGTTCGTAAATGAGAATGGCATTTCAATGGAGTTCTTGCTGTAGCATCCCACATCCTATCTCCTGCAGGGATGGCTGCCTGCAGTAGTAAAGCATACTAACACAGATGTCAACCTCATCATGACATTGACAAGCATTTGAGCAGGTCACTTACTTTGTGAGTGAACACATTCATACAAGCAGCATGGTGGTTGTCCTTTGAATCAGTATTTCAGCCTCATCATGATGGTGCAAGAATAAGAGACTGTTGTGGCAAAGGTTAAGAGGGTAAAAGAAAGTATGACAAAAAGAAAGGATCTAGAAGAAAACATCTCGTAGAGATGAGGAGAGGGAGGAGGAGCTCTGTGTTTTGTTGAGTATGTGTTATGCACGTGTTTCATTCCGTGGCTTGAAAGTTTGAAAATGATGTTGATCCCACACCATGAATTTATTTGTACCAGTGAGGCTGCAACCTATTCCTGATAATGCAGGCCAAGAAAAGGGAGGATGATTGGGAATTCAACTGTGGTGTTACGATTCGCTTATACCCCCACTCTTTTCCCTTCACTCTTACGCTAGTTCCCCTACAGACACTGCTCTCGCTGTTCGAGTCCCACCTGAGCCACTTTATTAACTCCTCCTTTCTCTTATCTTCACTTACCTATTTAGTGTGACTCATCCGCAGTTGTATTGTCACCGTTATCTCTGACTCGTTCCCTTTCTTCGCGATTCCATTGCATTCTATAGTTGAGTCATCCCTTTTACGCTCCGCTTCATTCTCTCTTGACTCGCCTATATAAACCCCTCGATACCCTCGATGTATTCCCCAAGTTAGACCTACCCGAATCTACCTTGATCATCGACTCCTCTCGGGCCCCCTCTTAGTCCCTGCCTTACCGTCAAGCAGGCAATCCCTTCGCCCCTCGTCGTCGCTCCTCCATAGCGACTCCTTCGTCCCTGCGTCACAACATACGTTGACCAGGTCAACAGCTCACGACACACCGTTGAGGCTGAGGATAGCGGATCGCCCGTCTATCAACCCTTGCCACGTCAGCTGAATAGCGACGTTAACGTCCCCTCGCCCCCTCGTCCCTCGGGTCTACGCCTGAGCGTAACATGTGGTACCTTTCTGGCACACTGTATTTCATCAACCAAGTTGTTATACCCTGAGCGAAGTCCTCAATTTGACCACAGGCAGAGTTATCACACATCAGATCTCCAGAGGTGTGGTGCTCTGCACTCCCTGACTGCTGCTTGGTCAAGCAGTCCGTCCTCTGATAGACCATGCACCAGAGAAAATGACTGTGGTGTACGAGGCTGACCTCAATCTATGTGTGTGACCACAAGGTTGTGGCCAGGAGTTGAGAGGCGAAATTGAGTGAGAGGAGGCATCATACATACAAGTGTGAAACAGAAATCCTTGGTAAGGTAGTTGACAGCTTCTTTGTATGTTTGAGATAGCAGCCCATGCCATTTCACCATACCCCATTCCAATGCGCTTTGTAAGCTGAAGAATATTGTGTAACATCAGTGTAATCAGCATCAGCTTCAACTTGATCCAAAAGTGTTCATCAAGATCAGACTTTCAAGTTCCCCATTTGACATGGACATCCTGGACAAAACATACAAGCATAAGTACTTACCCTGTTTCACTTCATACCATCAGATGCCATGTTTACTATCAAGGTCTGGTCAAGGGTATTATCAGGGTCATCATCATTAGTACTATCCCATCCCTGATGTTTGGATCAAGCAAACATTACTTGTTTGAGCCAGCTTCAAATCTTACCCTCTACCTGTGTCATTTCCAAGGGCCTCGCCATCATCCACGAATCCATATTGTTTCCCGACCAAACATCAACTTAGATTTCCCAGTCCAAGATGGACACTCAGAGATACACAAGCATTGAGGAATAATGAAAATGAGCATGAGAGTATGACCCCATCATGTCTCGCGTGAATAGTAGAGGTCTATATAACCAACCATACCATGGTATTGTGAGCATGGATGAGCATATGGAGAGTATAACTCACCAGTTTCCCTCACCTTGGAAAAAACTAGTGGGCCACTGATGCTCTAGGCATGGTATGCCCACAAGGCACACAATAGCATGCCCTCCACCTCAATGAGTCAATGGCTTCTATGAAATTAAGGATGATGTTGGCAAGCCTGGAGTCTTGGGCCAGTCCACAATGCACATATAGTAGTCTCTGGAAGTGCTACAGGCTATGGCTGGGTTCATTGGTTGATTTTTCGAGTTTCCATACCATAGAACAGCTTATTTACCCTCTTATCGAAGCTCATGTCACAGTTAAAGATGCATCAAAAACTTGCCAGCAAGTTTTTCATGGAGCCCTATTTCTGTTCCCCTCCTTGGTGTCGTCCGTAATCTACACCACTCTCTACACAATTGTCTCCACTCGCATATACAAATTCCATTTCAATGTGAATCTTGGTGAAGCAATCCACATCCATGCCCCCTTCATCCTTTTTGAGAACAGCTGCACACACTGTACAGTATGGTTACCAGTTAGTATCTACAATGATAAATGTAGCTTTTATCTTTGAGTTTGTCATGATAATCTCAAAGGATGCCAGGTGCCAGAAGAGTAGCAGGGGGTCAAATGTGAGTCTTTAGGCAACCAGTGGATGATTCCGATGAATTTTCATGGTTGAATGTGAAATTATGAATGGATGACTGGTGGCGCTTCAATTCCACAGAAGTCTTGAACCATTGATGACAACCATTATTGGGACATGGGATTTGTTGCACAGAAAATACTTGATGTGATGGTAAGGGATGTGGCAACATCATGGAGGCAGAATGAGTTTCCACCATAGGCAAAACTTAGACACCAAATGGTTAATTGGTCAAAAGGCATGACAAATTAGTTTACATACATTTATTTTTTTCCTTCCTCTTTGCTCATAGTGCAACTTACCAAATTCCTCCTGTTACTGCTATTAAAGTTGCTGTGGAAATGTTCCAGTATCCTGTCACTCATTCTACTAGACAATCCTCAAATCAGCATTCTCAGTCTGGGCAGGTCTTACAACAAGGAATACAAAAGTGATGCACTGCAAAGCAAAAACATGCCAATGATGAGCAAGCTATGCAAGAGCAGCTTCAGTGGGAAGCTGCTTGAGACCAAGGCATCAAACATATCTCTGACATAGTCAACAAGTCAATAGCAGAAGAGAAACACCTGCTTACTCACCATCCACAGCCTAGATTGTGGCAGCATAGCAAGAAGGTATCTGCTTCTCAAGCTGATGGAGGTGCACAACCTCCGGCAGCGGCTGAGGGTGCATATAACCTGCTACTACTCTTTATCATGAATCATCTGAATATAATATTAAAGGAACACATATTGCTAACTTGCCACAGATATGTATTGTCCACAAGGCATTCCAAAAGGCATAGAAAGCCCCAGCAACTGTTTCAGAGTCAGTTCAAGTCAATGATCAGGAACAGTTTGTATTGCATGATAAGAACTCACAATCTGCATCTGAGGATGCCCAGGCAGAGGCCAATTCATACAATGTGGAGATGGGAGTAGTTGAAGAGGAAGGTGGCGATGTGGACAAGAATGAAGATAATCTTTTACTAGAAGAAAGCCAGCTTCATGGTGACAGATATAGACATGGTAAGGGCACTATTATGCACTTTTTTACTTAACATCAAATCTTATCTAGCAATGCAACATGACTGCACCAATGGGGATATTGGCAGCAATTGGAAATTGGAGAAGCCTGGGAGCAGCAGTGCCACTGGCCAGAAATGGAAGCAGATTGGAAATACTGAGTACATGCTTTCCATTACACAATCACTTCTGCTAATTATCTTCCAATGGTTCTACTTCTTACCGAAACCATACTCTTTCACTGGGATTTCTTAAACAAATCCTATAGACAATGTGTGAAGGATGATTTCAGTGGGGTTGGGCACATTCAAGACTGGGCTGCCAAGATTAAGGCTGCCAAACCCATTCACACGCTTTTATCCCAATGCTCACATGGTCATACTAGACAAGGCTCTTGACATGGCCAAATAGCCTCTGTCACTATGTCTAGCTCTCAAGTAAGCAATTCCAAGGCACAAAAGAGCACTCCTGGGCCTGCCAGCATCACTTCTCAAGGTTCCACACCATAGAGCAATCAAAACCCCAAGGCCAGCTCATTCACCAACCACATTCCCATCTCATATCTTGATGATAGTGCTGATGAAGAAGATCCTGCACCTCCACCCCCCTCTCAGGTTACTCAGCAGCACAGACACAAGCAAGTGGTAAGTCCTGTGAATATTCTCCTGCTATTTACAGTGATCTTTTTTTTTTTTCAGCCACTGATCAAGGCCACGAGTGATTCTGAGCCAGACAAAGATGAAGAGCCCTCAAATGATATACAGTCAACTCTCTCCTAACCCATACCCATTGGGAATACCCATAGAGGTATGGGTTAAGGGAAGTATGGAATCTGTAAGAGGTCTCTCTGATGATCAAAAAAAAAGTTTGCATATGAAAATCTAGTAGTGTAGGCAGAATTATGCTAGTGATTACTATTTCCAAGCAAAATAACTAGTTAATTTCGTGTCATGCAAACTCTACACCTTGACAACATGCATTCTCCATTCAAATGAACCCAAAACTACCTCCACCTTGTGAGCAAGGGGATCATTTACATCCTTCATGTATCTTCAGATCAACTGTGTTGCTTTGAGGAACTCACCATGTGTAGGTGCCAGTTCAACATCTGTGTTCAAGTTCAACTCACTACCATCTTCATCATCTCCTTTCTCCAACCTCTCGTGCACCATTTTTGCATCCATCATGGCTTCGCAAATGTCATTATCTGTTGCATCAAAGATATGATGAGCCCTCCACAGCTGGATTGAGAAGTTCTTCAATGTTCATTCGATTTGCATGCTGAAGAACTCCTGTTGCCTCCAGGTTGTCTAGAGCAGACTTCATAGTGTTCTCAGCTCGTTGAATGGAGTTGTGTGAAGTTTCAAGGTGAGTATTAGTGTAAATGAGGGATGAAATGGGAAGGGTTGGCTGAATAGATGTTACCAGGCTTGTGGAGTCAGATGGCAAGATACTGGCTTTATGCCAACAATTCTGAATTGTCATCATATCCACATCATCCCAGGCCTTGTCAGCAAGTCACATACCATCAAGTTGATCAATGTCATAGACATGAGATGGAGTGGTCCCAGTGTCATATGCCATGATGGAGCAATGAATAAATCTTGCCCAATAGTGTGCTTTGAAGCAGCGTATAATGCCTTGATCATTGGGTTGTATATGAGCAGTGAGATTTGGTGAAAAGTTCTCAACATGAATGTTGGTGAGTATATTGGGTACAATGTGCCCAGCAAAGTTGTCCTGTAAGAGTAAAATTTTCCTTTCCTCTTATCTGAGCTTCTCATCCCAATCCAATAACCAGTCTCAATAAATCTCTGTTGTCATCCAAGCTTTAGCATTGTTTTGGTAGTTGAAGCCAAGATCTGCCCCTGTTTTGTTTTGGAAAGCATGAGGCTTGTATGTTTTTCCAATAACAAGTGGCTTAAGCTTCCTTGAGCCATCTGCATTTGCTGTAAATAGGTAGGTCAATCAAAGTTTTTTTCCTTTAAGACCTGCACTTTGCTTGTCAGGTGGTATACTGTTTAAATCCACTTAAAATGTACACTTGAAAATATCAAGACAATTGAAACTTATGCATAGAATAATCCAGATTCATCAGCATTGAAAATGTCACACAGATGATATTTACTGTTTTTAATTATGTTCTAGATGCGTAGATGTTCCTTGTCAACTGTTTCAGCTGCTGCGGAGGCTGCTTCACCATGACACTTCATTTGTGTTAGGCCATTTTGGATCTTGTAATGACTAAGCCAGCCTTTACTCAATTTGAGATGCTCATCCTCTGGTACACCAGCAAGATCTGCAAAGCTCTTCATTTTTGCCAAATAACCTTGCCCATCAAAAGCAGTTTGTCAGCCATTGCTTTTGACACTGTTAAAACCATACAGAGGAACTCCGGATCTACTCTGAGTATCTCCAGAGTTTTCATGGACTTGGTGGACAGTGTTACGATCCGCATATACCCCTACTCTTTTCTCCTCACTCTTACCCTAGTTTCCCTACAGACATTGCTCTCGCTGTTCGAGTCCCGCCTGAGCCACTTTATTATTCCCCTTTTTCTCTTATCTTCGCTTATCTATTTAGCGTGACTCATCCGCAGTATCCACAGTTGTACTGATACCGCTATCTCTGACTCACTCCCCTTCTTCATGATTCCATCGCATTCTATAGTCGAGTCATCCCTTTTACGCTCCGCTTTATTCTCTCTTGACTCGCGTATATAAACCCTTCGATACCCTCGATGTATTCCCCAAGTTAGACCTACCTGAATCTACCTTGTTCATCGATTCCTCTCGGGCCCCCAGTCCTCGCCTTACTGTTGAATAGGCGCTCCCTTCGTCCCTCGTCGTCGCATCACCAAGCGACTCCCTTCGTCCCTGCGTCACGACATACGTTGACCAGGTCAACAGCTCATGACATACCGTTGAGGCTGAGGATAGTGGATCGCCCGTCTATCAAACCCTTGCCACGTCAGCTGAATAGCGACGTTAACGTCCCCTCGCCCCTCATCACTTGGGTCTACGCCTGAGCGTAACAAAAGATCTAACTTGCTCTTCACTGGGCAAGCCTCGCCTTAGCCCACCATTCATCCCTATCGCCCCTTGAACCCTAGACCCTCTCTAGGCCCTCGTCACTATCGCAAACCCTCACTGTCCCCCTCAGAACACTCCTCGGCCTCACAAGAAGAGGTACCCACTGACGACGACATCGTCGTATCCCCAGAAGATCATGAAGATCTTACCCTCGCCCACGCCCTCTCATCCTCGTTGGTGATCCCACGAGCCCCCACACCCCCATCGCCCACACCGATCAGTAGATCGAACCCCTTCGCACCACTGTCACCCATGTCTCACACCGCCCCCACCCCATCGTCGGTAAAACCTACCGAACTCCGCCTCGGAATCCCTGAAGACTTCGATGGATCCTACGAGGGTGCCATGCCATGGTACTACTCCATCATGGCCTACCTCATTGTCAACAACGAGGTATACAACACCGACCAGAAGAAGGTCGCCTATGCCCTCTCCTTCATGAAGAAAGGGTCAGCACTCACCTGGGCCGACACCTATCGGCAAAAGGCTATCGATGCCGCCACCTTCGGAACTCTCAACGAGTTCACCAAAGCATTCAAGGTCTCCTTCAAATGACACAACGTCTCGGACAACGCCATTCACTGGCTGTCCACCCACCACTGTACGGCCTCAAAAGGCCAACCCCTCACCACTGCCCTCAACATCTACATCACGGACTTCCGCAACCACATCGCCAACTCTGGTATCAAGGATGAGAACGTCCTCATCAACTTCTTTGCCAACGGCATCCCCGCCCCCCTCATGAAGCGAATCTTCGCTATGGACACTCCCCCCACCACCATCGACTCTTGGTACGACAAAGCCGTACACTTCCAAACCCAATGGGAACGTGCCCAGGCCATCTCAGGCAAAAACCCAAAGACCGAATACCGGTCTTACTCAAACCCCACCCCTTGCCCCAAAGACCCTAACGCCATGGACGTTGACGCGGTCACCACCCCTCACCCCCCCAAACTCACCGATGAAGAGCGACAACGCTGCTTCAAAGAAGGCCGCTGCTTACGCTGCCGAAAGAAAGGCCATAACTCCAAGGCCTGCCCCACCTACACCTCCCCTCCCACCCCTCGCACCTCCCGCATTGAAGAAGTCAAGGAAGAAGACGAATTGGTGCTCGAATTAAACAAAATCACTGCCCTTCCGGGTTTTTAGATGGAGGACCTCATTCGACGCAAGGTTCCTCCTCCCCCTCCCCTAAATGTATGCATGTAAAAGTATCTACTCTGCCTGGAACAATGAAACTCCCCATTCAAATCATCGTTCCATCACATATGTTCAAAGTCGTCGACACCACCGCCCTGATCGACTCCGGAGCCAACATCTCCTGCATCGATTGGGACTTCGTGCGAAAGCACAAACTCCCCACCACCCGCCTCCCCTGCCCCCTCAACGTCCGCAGTGTCACTCAAGACCCCACCGTCCAAGGAGGAGTCAAATTCTCCACAGAACTTTTCATCCACATCGAAGGTCTCGCACATAAAGTGACCTTCTACGTCATGAACTGCGGGACAACCAACGTCATTCTCGGACTCCCCTGGCTCAAAGCCACCAACCCCTCCATCGACTGGTCCAACCAGACCATCTCTATTGCTGAATCCACAGATCAGTCGAAACTCCTTCACTCTCTCCACTCGGCCGATGCCAAACGACACAACTCCTACTTCTGTTCCCTCCTCCCCAGTGATCTCCCCGAAGTCCGACATGTCAACGTCGCCCCCGATCACCGCCACCTCCCCAGCTTCCTCAAGGATGAGTCCATTGAGGAGTTCAACTCTGTCCCCATCCCCTATGCCACCGTGAATAGAGTCTTTCGCGGTGACTCCCGGTTCGTCATCTCGGGACCTGCCAACCTTATTGGCAAAGTCAACACTTCCACCGAACTCACTGCCAATGCCGAGAAAACTAAGCCAAAACAAGTTCTACCCCCCGAATTCTCCGACTACGCCTCAGTCTTTTCCAAAGAGGCCACTGAACACGTTCCCCCCTCTCGCCCCTACGATCATGAGATCAACCTCGACGCCTCCTTCACCCCCAAGATCAGGAAAGTATACCCCTTGTCCCCTGATGAACAACAAGCCACCGAAATGTTCATTGAAGAGAATCTCGCGGCTGGAAAGATCCACTCTTCCAAGTCCCCCCAAGCCTCTCCATTTTTCTTCATTAAAAAGAAGGACGGCACCCTCCGCCCATGCCAGGACTACCGGTATCTGAACGAGCACACTGTTCGAGATGCTTACCCCCTCCCCCTCATCCCCGACCTCATTGACAAGCTCAAGGATGCGAAGCTTTTCACCAAGTTCGACGTCCGATGGGGTTACAACAATGTCCGAATCAAAGACGGACATCAATGGAAGGCTGCCTTCGTCACTCATAAAGGCCTCTTCGAACCAACGGTTATGTTCTTCGGACTAACCAACTCCCCCGCCACCTTCCAACGGTTCATGAACGATTCATTTCGAGACATGATCGCCGAAGGATGGCTTGTCATCTACATGGACGACCTCCTCATCTACTCCCCCACCAAAGAACTCCACGACGAACATACCCGTCGCATTCTTCAATGCATGCAGGAACTCGACCTGCACCTCAAACTCGAGAAATGTCGCTTCGGGGTAACCGAAGTTGATTACCTTGGAATGATCATAAAACCCGGTCAACTCGCCATGGACCCTGTCAAGCTCGACGGGATCGCATCCTGGCCCACCCCCGAGAAGCTTAAGGACATCTGATCGTTCCTAGGCTTTGCCAATTTCTACCACTGGTTTATTCCGGACTACTCCTCCATCGCTCGCCCCTTGATTGACCTAACCAAGAAGGACACCCCTTGGGAATGGTCCCCCCTATGCACCGCAGCCTTCACCTGGCTGAAACACCTCTTCTTGAAGGAACCCGTCCTTCAACTCCCCAATACCTCCGCTCCTTTTGCCATTGCCACTGACACCTCCAAATACGCATCCGGTGGTATCCTCCTCCAAACTGATACCAACAGCGATTGGCATCCCTGCTCCTACATCTCTCAGTCCTTCAGCCCGGCCGAGAGAAACTACGACATCTACGATCGCGAACTCCTCGTGATCATCCATGCCCTTCGATCCTGGAGACAGTACCTCCATGGCTCCCCCCACCCTGTCCAGGTCTTCACAGACCACAAGAACCTCACATACTTCCACTCCGCCCAGAACCTCAACCGCCGACAAGTGTGTTGGCTCCTTGACCTTGCGGATTACGATCTCAAACTCTCCCATGTCCCCAGCAAATCCCTCGCTGGTCCCGATGCTCTCTCCTGCTGCCCTGACCTCGTCTCTGACGAAGACGACAACTCCGGAGTCACCCTCCTTCCTGTTACGAATCTCAGTCACTGGGACCTACTATTTGCCCTAGGAGAGAGTCGAACTCTCAACCTACTCTTTATGGCAAGATGTTCTCACATCAAGGAGAACAGGACTTGTCGTTTCAATCTCTAAAGTATCACGTGACCTGCTTACAAAGAGGTCTAGACTCGTGCCTCATGGCACAACACATGTCAGGGTAGAACCCTTTCATTTATTAAAACTTCTTTAATTAATTAGCTGCCACACCTCATGTGTGCAGCATGGTACGCTTCTATGTTTCATATGCTTCTCTTCCATTCTGCCACACCTCATGGTGGCCTCATGCTTATGCTTCTTTACTTCTCAGACCAATCATGTATTTCCTCCTTATCATGGTACGATGTCTCGTTATAGAAATAGACCAAACATGTATATACATTAGAATAGTATATAAACCCCCGGGTCGTCAAGGCTGGCTCCCCAGCTTTGATAACTTGGAGTTTTCCTCTTACCCAAGTATCTCCTCTAAAGAAGGCCCAAGCGGTCTATTTCTCTCATCATCTTTATTGTTGTCAAGAGTCGTTTCACTTCCCAAATCCCTCTTCGTCAATCTTATTGACACCATCTTTTCTGAGCGAATCTCCGATGCGTCCAAGCGCAACTCTGTCGTCCAGGACTTCCTCCAAATACTCCCTGGTCCCGACAGTGCCTTTGATCACGCACCCCCCCTCCACCTCCGCAAACGTATCGCCGATTGGCGCTACGACAATGGTGTCCTCACTTTCCAGGGCCGCTCTTACATTCCCGCTGATGAATCCCTCCGTTGTGCCGTCCTCCAACGCTGTCACAACCACGAAACAGCCAGTCACCCCGGCTTCCTTAAAACTCACCAACTCATCTCCTCCGAGTTCTACTGGCCCGGCCTCACCCAATATGTCCGAAAATACGTCGAAGGATGTGCTGTTTGCCAACAAAACAAGGCAAACACCCACCCCACCTCCCCCCCCCTTCTCCCCATCAAATCCACTTGCACCCGCCCCTTCCAGCAGATCTCCTGCGATCTCATCACCGATCTCCCCCTCTCGGACGGCTGCGATACCTTACTGGTCATAGTAGACCATGGCCTTACGAAGGGGGTAATTCTCTGTCCCACCAGGAAAACCATCACCACCAAAGGAGTCGCCAACCTCTTTTTCCTCACTGTGTTCCGACGCTTCGGCCTCTATGACAAGATCATCTCTGATCGCGGACCACAGTTTGTCTCTTCTTTCACCAAGGAACTCTCTCGACTCCTCAGATACTCCCTTGCCCTCTCCACCGCCTACCATCCCCAAACGGACAGCGAAACCGAACAAGTCAACCAGGAGATCGAAACGTATCTCCGCATCTTTTGCGGAAGCAACCCCTCCTCCTGGTCCAACTTAATTCCTCACGCCGAATTCACCCATAACCACTGCCCTCACTCCGTCACCGGGCAATCCCCGTTCTACCTCATGATGGGGTACGAACCCCAAGCCCTCCCTGAAATCTTTGCCCAATCAAAGATCCCCGCCCTCGAGGAACACCTCCATTCCCTCACCGCCGCTCGCAATGAAGCCCTCGCTGCCCATGAACTCGCCAGACAAACCATGGCCACCCGTTCCAAGAAACCCTTCTCCCCCTTTGCCAAGGGAGACCAAGTCTGGCTAGAAGCCAGGAACCTCAAACGCCTCATCGTCAACCCCAAATTTGCATCAAAACGCGAAGGACCTTTTACCATCACCGAGGTCCTCTCACCCCTGACCTATAAACTCTGACTTCCTTGTACCTGGAAGATACATCCCATCTTCCACGCCTCCCTTTTATCGCCCTATCGTGAAAACTGCGTACACGGCCCCAACTTCCCAGCACCCCCACCTGATCTAATTGATGGCCAAGAAGAGTACGAGATCGAAAAGATCATCAAACACCGCGGGTCCCCGATGGCCCAGCAATACCTGATCCGATGGAAAGGGTACTCCGCAGAAGAAGACTCCTGGGAACCCGAAAGGAACCTACGGAACTCCACAGATATCCTGAACGAATATAAACAACGTCACGGCCTCTCACCCCCTCAGATCCTCTCCATCGCATCCATCATGGCCATTCCCATCACCTCCACCTGTGACAACTCCTCCGACATCATCGAAACCGGTTGGTCCTCCACCGCCAACGCCCAGGATCAACTAGATCCCACCTACAAAACCCCCGTTCCCCCCTCTGTCCCCTCCGACGATGTCTGTGTTACGCTCAGGCGTAGACCCGAGGGACAAGGGGACGAGGGGACGTTAACGTCGCTATTCAGCTGACGTGGCAAGGGTTGATAGACGGGCGATCCGCTATCCTCAGCCTCAACGGTATGTCGTGAGTGTTACGCTCAGGCGTAGACCCGAGGGACGAGGGGGCGAGGGGACGTTAACGTCGCTATTCAGCTGACGTGGCAATGGTTGATAGACGGGCGATCCGCTATCCTCAGCCTCAACGGTATGTCGTGAGCTGTTGACCTGGTCAACGTATGTTGTGACACAGGGACGAAGGAGTCGCTATGGAGGAGCGACGACGAGGGACGAAGGGACTGCCTGCTGGACGATAAGGCAGGGACTAGGAGGGGCCCAAGAAGAGTCGATGATCAAGATAGATTCGGGTAGGTCTAACTTGGGGAATACATCGAGGGTATCGAAGGGTTTTAAATATGTGAGTCTGGGAGAATGAAGCGGAGCGTAAATGAGGTGACTCGTCGATAGAATGCAATGGAATCGCGAAGAAGGGAGACGAGTCAGAGATAACAGTAATAGTACAACTGCGGATACTGCGGATGAGTCACGCTAAATAGGTAAGCGATGATAAGGGAAAAAGGGGAATAATGAAGTGGCTCAAGCGGGACTCGAACAGCGAGAGCAATGTCTGTAGAGAAGCTAGGGTAAGAGTGAAGGGAAAAGAGTAACGGTACGCGCGAATCGTAACATTACCCCCCGGTTAAGGGTCAAGTCCATGACGAAGACTAGAAGTCTCCGTAACCAGAGCCGGCGTCGTTGAAGTCCGCTTCATTAGAGACGAAGGGATCCATGTCGGGAGAGGGTGAGCGGACGGGGCGGCGAGCGACAGGGGGGCGTCGAGCTCGAGAGAAATAGAGACGGCGCGGGGCCCTGTGATAAGAGTCCTGGGAGGATGATCCGGACGAGGACGAAGGAGGGAGGATGGGGGAGCGACGAGGCCACGAGGGGCACGAGAACTGTTGGTGGCCCGGGGCGTACTCTTTGCATTTGTTGCACTGGTAGCGGGGACAGTTGATGCGGATATGTCCTACTGTGTGACAATGGAAGCATTGGAGAGTAGCGTGGGGGGGGGAAGAAGGGGCTCGTGGGGGATCGAAGCGGGATAGGACGTTCAGCTCCGTCTCGTTGAGGGGAGAGGATGACGCCGAGATGGGGGGGGACTCTGGTGCGGTGGCGAAAGTGGACGGGGAGGGGTAACGAAGATGGGAGTCTACCTCCGCGATGAAGGCCAGCATGTCACATTGGTACATTGTCTGGATGATGTGAGTTTCCAGAGTGCGGAGGACATGAGAGAGGTGGGAGCGGTAAGCGGCGGTTTCGGCAGAGGTAGTGGGGGCGGAGGTGGTGAGGAGGATTCGTGACGTGGTGAGGAAGGATTTGTACAGGTGGGTAAAAGTGGAGTTTGGCTCCATGGTGTCCAGGAGGGCACGAGAGAGGGGGAGGCGACGTAGTTGGTAGGCAGTGGCGTCGACCAGATCTTGGTCGAGGGGGAAGGGGTGGGTGGGGAAGGAGAGCGGGG
>JBBPML010000394.1:0-22686 GCA_038090275.1 Austroboletus novae-zelandiae | reverse complement strand
CGTTCTCCTTAACATCTTTGCTAAAAATAGCTTATGGATTTCTTTGATTTAGGTCTGGCAATACATCACACTTACTCGACGAATCTATCTAATTGATTGCCCTGGTATTGTGCCCACATCTGCACATACGCTGTTCTTCATGCGCTTGACGATGTATTAAAAGGTATGATTTTGTCCAAGAAGTAAGACATTCAATGACGTTTCTCATCTTCTCGGTTGTGCCGGCAACCTCAATCTTATGATCTTTCCATCGGAGAACTGGTGTTGCATGTGCAAAATTGCGACACCGACTATTTGACTCCGTCCCGTGTATAAATAGGTCTGTGACCCGCACCAAATCCCAAATTAATTCCCTCGTTCCTCCCCTCTCCTGCTTACTTCTGCTTGACACTCTGCATTATCCTCCACAACAATGCAACTTTTGAGGTATGCCGTTGCCTTCTCTTAGGCTTTAATCTGATGTTCGCCTTTTCAGCCTGGCACGTCCACGTCTCAAGGTTGATTCAGATGTTACAGTCCCGCTTCATCTCTCCAGAACGATCAAGGAGGTCCGCATTGCTACAACTGACCCACTAAGTGTCGTGTATCACTGTGCATATGACGGCACCACGGAGGTCAGTACTTCGGTGCTTGCTTACGTGCCGTAAGTTTGTTTATGGAAGTTCCACTAGGTTGCACTTAAAGTATTTGTTATTCCACATGGCCTTGACTCAGTGGATAAGAATGAGATCATGCAGGTGAGCCGATATGACTGTCATTTGTACTTTTTCTGACTTTTGTTGCGAACATAGAAAGTGGGACACAGGTTCCAAGCATGGATGAAACTTAAGCATCCCAACATCGTCCCATCCCTGGGCACAATGAGTGGTGAATTTGTTGGGTCCGAGTATCCATGCTTCGTCTCTTTGTGGATGAAGAATGGAACACTCTTAAGTTATGTCAAGCAGCATGCAGCTCGACTTACATACCCTAATCGCATCAAACTCGTTTGTGTCATGGTTTGAAATTTGGTTCTAGCGCGCTGATAAGACATCTTATATTGTTTTAGATGGCTGGAATAGTTGCGGGGGTACAATACTGTAAGCTTAATCGGGGATTCACATTCTCAAATTGACATCGTGGTTTCAGTACACTCCCAAGGCATTGTCCATGGAAACATTCACCCGGTAAATTGAATCATTTAAACATGGTCAGGTTCACTTACGATATTCATAGGGCAATATTTTAATCGATGACAGCCACCAGCCACGCCTCATCGGTTTCGAATCATCAAAGACTCTTGACCAGGACTCGAATCAGTCTCACGGCGGTTCTGTCTACGAGTCTGGCGCAGTGTTGTGGACAGCACCCGAACAGCTTTATCCCAAATTATACCCAAAACTCGAGTTTGAAGCCACGATCCACAGCGACGTTTACTCCCTTGGCAACATATTCTTCTTCGTATGTTGTCATTAACTTTTTTCCAACGCGTCAACATTAATCTCAATTGAATGTGCAGGTCATTTCGGGAGAGTTTCCTTGGAAGGATAGAGGGTTGGCAGAAAACGAGTTAAAGAACTTGCATAATCCACCATACCCAGCCCCACCTGCGAACATCCCCGATGGTGTCTGGAACTTCCTCGAGCGATGTTGGTCCCCGCGAGACCCACAAAGCCGCCCGTCAATTCAAGAATTGTTGGCATTCTGTGCCAATAGACTTGAGTAATATGTCACAGAGGTGGTGATTGTCGACTTGTAACCGTGCCAGTGTATTACTACTTGAGTATTTATTATGTAAACCTTTTTACTGCCGTCTTCTAACATACAACTGGCACATGAGTTCCGCGAGATGTGCAGGTCACCAAAGTTCCATGCATCGCTCCCATTCAACCTCAAATTTTAGAAAAATTGAATACCATCAAATCATCCCCGCCCGGTCAGGAACCGCCACTTGCGCCGAACGCACCGAACCAGTCGGGCGATTCATCGAGCGCGGAGGTGGCGGCATTGCCGCCCTTGGAGGCCTCGACGGCGTCGAAGGCGCACTAGAATCCCCCCTCGAGAGCGACGGTCGACGGATACGAGGCGTATTCGTAACAGAAGTCGACGGTGAATTGGACGACCCAGACGTTCGAGAGAGAGACCGCGTGGGGATTGCGAGCCGAACGGATATGTCCTGAGGGTGAGACGTGGAATAAAGGGGGGATGAAGCCCGAGGAGGGGAACCTGATGCTTTTTGGGGGCGTTGAGCGAGGAGATCGTCGAGAAGGTAGCGAAAATCGAGACCAAACTCTTGTAGTAACTGTGGAATCATGAGCCAGAGGAACATGATACACGGAAAAAGACAAACCTTTCGGCTCTGAGAATATGTGATCTTGAGCGCTTCGTCGATGGTTGACTGATCCACGTCCGAGCTATACACTTGTTTCCTAAACATTTCGGCGTAAAACTCGATCTGCTTTTTCGCCCAGTCGATAAAACCTGGATGGCTTATGGATAAAATCACCTCATGGTCAGGAATGGACGTACCAGATGTCATTTCGTGCTCTACAAACCCTGCGAGGAACCAATCTGCCGTGTGCTTGATCGCTGTAAAGACGACTACTGCGAGATTGTGAATATAGAGGCCAATATGACCTTCAAATGTAATCGCTCGGACATAACCCTTGATCGCTGCCCCTCTTGCAGCCAAAAACGTTTCACGGGCCCGAGACACGGCACCAAGACGCAACAGATGACCAACTAGTTCTACACTGGTTGCCTTTGTGTTCTTTGGACGGCTAAGCGCGTCCAGCAATGCTGATGTCAGCGCGGCAGCAAGCGGTGCCAGACTGGGGTGGGCACGCGCAGATTCTGCCAAGCTGACTGCGCGAGGCCATGCACGAAGGGCGATAGCGACTGTCAAATCATCCGAGAGTTCAGAGAGCGCACGTGCATGATGGTCACTTTTGGCCCTTGCAGCGGCCTCTGCGGAGGGGGGTGTAGAATTTGCAGCGCGAGCCAACTCGGACATCCAGTCGGAAAGCGGAGGAAGCTTGTCGACGTTGAAGACCGAGGAAGCGCGCTGCTTTACGGAGGTCAAAGGGACTGTTACGGAGGACAAGGTTGACATGCCTCTGCTGAATTAGCCCCAGCCCATAAACTTTTCCTGCGTTCATGCTCGCCCTCGCGCTCTTTGCGCTTTCGAACTGCCAGTTCCTCTGCCACCTGACGGAATTGGCCAAGGAGAGCCTTTTTGTCAGTAGGAGCATCGGTACGATACACATGCGTCTCTTTGCTGTGACGGATTTTAAAGACGTTGGTCATGCCTACGACCACAGATGAGACGAGGGACATTGATCAGAGAGGACTTACTTGCGGTGTCTTTGGTGTCAAGAACGAGCATCTCATTCAAGGGCCAGCATTTCTGCGCGACAAGCTTGCCTGTAGTTTCGGTTGTGGTGCTCCCGGCAGCGGGGGCCACCGTGCCACCACCCCTTTTCCTCTTGGCGACTAAGACGGCGTCGTCGAGGACGACGAACCGAACGATGCTAATGATCTTGTATGTTGCCGCGTTCAGCTCCCATATACCGTCCATTTCGGCGACGACATGCCGACCGGGGGTGGCGGGTGCGAATTTAGCAGAACCAGATACTTGTGAATGCAGCGCTTGCATCTGGGAGGCATAGAGTATGCGGAGATCCACAATGGAGGAGCGTGCAGCACGTCTCCGCTCTGAGCGAGGGTGAGTCTGTGAGAGAGGTAAAAGACAGCGACTGACCTGCGACGGAGGCCGACTCGTCGATGTGTAGGAGAGAAGGCGTGTTCTTCCATTCCTGCAGACTCTCCTTGAGTTCGAGCATCTCGTTCTCGAGGACGCTGATCTCTTTCGAGACGAGGACGAATTCGGCATAGCTGTGTGGTCAGTCAGCAAACGGGTATCCGGGGAGAGCAATGCTTGCTTTTTGAATACGTTGCGCTGCAGCTCGACGGCGGTGTCGTCTTTGCGTGAGTGCAGGGAGGACTGGAGGGACTTGAGCTCAGCCTCGGTCGAGTTGGCGAGCTTTGCTTTGAGATCTGGCGGTGCTGTTTGGTCAGTGGGATTGGGTGTGATGGCGGGACTGACAGTCGTCGGGGCTGAAGTCGTCCTGGTCGAGGAGACGCTGGTCGAGGGCGCGGGGGTCCTCCTTGGACTGTGAGTTTGCGGGTGCGATGGCGTCTGGGTCGCGGGCGGGGCCAGGCCTGAGACCGAGGGGGATCGTCGGCACTGCGGGCACGGATGCGCCCGTCGGGGAGGATATCTCCTGGTATCTGACGGACATGCGCTTCTTCATCTTGTCGTCTACGGTGGATTTGCGTGCGTTCTGCCTCGTCGAGGGCATCTTTGCGAGCTTGGACGCATTCCGCTTCACGGCTGGGCGCGATTCTGAGGGACGTCGTGAGCGGAGGGACTGCATGGCGGTGTGAACTTCAACTTGTCTCCGTCCAACATGGACCACTCGCGCCCAAACTCTTTCTACGGCCCCGAGTTCGGTGCCTCCCCAAGACAGCAGCGCTCCTCCACGTCCCCGCCACAGCAGCCCGCCGACGCCGCCTACGACCCCGACGACATCCCCCTCGGCGCCCTCGACATACACAACCATGACTCTGCCGACGACTTCTACGCCTCACAGCCTACAGACCAGACACCCGTCCGTCCCGTGCCAGCCTCGCGCTCCGTCCGCGCTCCATCACCGCCCCCACAGCCTAATGGGCCCCTCCTCGATCACTCCCACCTCCGTCCAGGCAACCAGGCCTCTCTGCTCTCGCACGATCGCACCCTCGAGCTCTACCGCGCCAATGCAAAGAAGACGCAGGACCCGGATATCCAGTTCGAGTTCGCCGTATTCATGACCGACGCTTCAAAGACATATCCCGTACCGGAACCCACACCCGGCAACGTGATGGACATCGAAAAGGCGATCGAGAAGAGAGAAGGTCTCGTCACAGAGGCACTCGCCATCCTCAAACGTCTCGCAGACCGCGGCCATCCTGCCTCACAGTACTTTCTCGCGGACTGCTACGCAAACGGAATAGGTACCTACAAAGGGAGGCAGGATTTCGATCGTGCCTATCCCTTGTTTGTGCTCGCCGCAAAGCATGGCCATCCTGATGCCGCCTATCGTGCTGGCACGTGTTGTGAGAACGGCTGGGGCTGCCGACGCGAATCTCCCAAAGCCCTCCAGTTCTTCCGCAAAGCGGCGGCCGCCCTCCATCCAGGCGCTATGTACCGTCTCGGAATAGCAGAACTCAACGGCGAGCTTGGCCTTGCAAAACGTCCTCGCGAGGGCGTCAAGTGGCTGAAGCGCTCTGCCGAGCATGCCACAGCCGAGTTCCCCCACGCTCTCCACGAGCTGTCTCTCTTGCATGAAAAAGGCGTTTATAACGTCGTCTTTGTCGACACAGAGTACGCCGTCGAACTCCTCGCCCAGGCGTCTGAGCTTGGCTATGCCCCATCGGCAAATCGCTTAGGGGAGTTTTATGAATACGGCAAGCTGGGTTGTCCACAGGATCCTGCCCTTTCCATCCACTATTACGTCAGTCCTTTCTTGACCATTTATGTCATGTACTGACACTCAGCCCAGAACATCGCAGCGCAGCAGAACCACCGAGACGCTTGTTTTGCTCTCACGGCGTGGTACCTTGTCGGGTCGCCAGGGGTTCTTCCGCAGTCAGATACGGAAGCGTACCTATGGGCAAAGAAAGCTGCCGATGCAGGTCTTGGCAAGGCCATGTATGCGGTCGGGTATTTCCTTGAGGTTGGAATAGGCACCCCTCCGGACCCTCAAGAGTACGTGTTCGTCACACGTTGCTCACCCAAACTGACCCAAATATGAGTAGGTCAGCGACTTATTACAAGAAGGCGGCTGAACTCGGTGATAAACGTGCGCAACAACGGCTCAAGGGAATTCCGCCGGGCCGCTCAGATTCCGCTGTGCTCCGCGCGGATGGCTCAGACGGAAAGAACGTCAATAACAAGGACTGTGTCATCATGTAAATTGAGGCTACATCCTGCGTTTTAGTGCGTGCTATTCATTTCCGTCGCTCATCGATACACGCAACCATGGACACTCGGTTGATCTAAATAATCTACACCACGGAACGGACACTATCATTCCCTCTCGCTACTTTGACCATGTGTCATTCCAATTCATGAGTTGGGCAAGTATCCTCTATCTCCCTCTTTCGCTTTGTCCCAAGTTGTCTACACTCTCAGTATCATATCCTACCAACGCTTTTGACTCTGGCCGTCTTAGTGATCTACCTTGCGCATAGATATCCAGTACAGACATAGAGTACTCTAATATCAGTCATTTCCATGATATGCCAATTGGATGGCATAATACAACAAAGGCAACCTAACATACCTACTTTACAAGGTGAAATAATACTACTTCCGCGTTGAACAATTTAAAGTATGGCAAATAACTTTTCCAAAAATTTGTTGTGGATCTCGCAGTCGGTGGATTTAGTCAATTAAATCTACTACATAAGTACTAGCTCTAGCTCAAGGTCGTTCGTCCAGATGACCGCGGGAAGTGCGGGAACTTTGGCCTCATGTCGGTGAGCGCTCTTAGACTGAACCGCCATTTACTGTTTGTCCACCTCTAGGCTGTCACTTTCTCCCCACCGACCGGTTTTCAGCTCGACTTCGGTGAGCAGACCACCGTGACTGATTTACTTTTGACTTGAACCAACGTCTCAATTTGTCACACAAGTTCGTCTGAGTTTCCACATCAATGGTTAGATACAGCTTTACCAATACCAACTATGGGGCCACCAATGGCAAGTAAGTATTAGAAGATGTTTAAACTTTCACCGACTGACATTGACGTGGATAGTTCGCCACCGCCATACACCAGTTTTTTTCGACAACAAAATGATCCATCTCAGACTAATGTCAACTATTCGAGTGGTCCACCTCAGAAGCCACTGTCGTAAGTATATGTTGTTGCGACTTACTGAATATTTTGCGCTTTCTCTTATGGGAATTATTCAGGGTTTCCGAGAGACTTGCACGCGTAGCTCGCACTCCATGGTTCCTCGTGTTCTTGACGCTTGTCACCACTCTGGGCGTCTGTACGACTACGATGCCAATCACCTACTGCAATGACCCTCTGGTGAACCCTGGGGAGCAAGATCGTATCCGGAAAGAGTGGCGAACGGAGCTCCTCGAACACGAAAAACAAGTGGCGGAGCGAGAGGTAACGAAGGCGCATTGGGTCTGGGAGAACGAACAGCACGAAGATCTGGTGCATGAATGGGTACAAGAACGTCGCGAGCATGATCGCGAGTTGAAAGAACGTGCTCGACGGGAGGAGGAAGAGCAGAAGCGACTTGATCTGTTTTGGGCACACGTGGAGACACATCAATGCAAGACGTATGGGGCTCGGGAGTACACGGCTGTGCTCATGAATTTGCCTGCGGACTGGGAACGTCGTATGGAGACATGCAGAGCGACGCCCCTCGACATCCACGGAATCAAGCAGATGCCAACTAACTGTGAAGATAAGGTACGTGGTGTCCGTCGGTAAATTGTAATGATGATTTACTCGTCGAGTAGGGTTACGCTGTTGTTGGCCGATGGGAGATCAACCATGACGAACCGGATTGTAAACCCTACTGGGGCTGGTACAAGGACAAGGAAAGTTTTTTTTCGCTGCAGTGTCGTGCCACGTCCTGACGATCAAATAGGGCTGTACATCGCATGAATCAGGAAGGAGGGTAAGAGCCAACCGTTGGATGTTCTTCCTATTGACCGAACCTTACACCAGCGCATCGAACATTACATGGAGAACATTCCAAAGGGAGGCGATTACCGAGAATTTTGTGCCACGACGCCAGTTCGTTTTCATGAAATGGAATTCATAGGCGCTCATGAATGTTTCCAATACGTGCGTGCGATTTGGATACAAAATCATATTCGTCTGATTAACATGCCCTTGCACAGAACGGGGGAACATATGGTCTGTGGGAGATCGATGACCCCAATTGCTGAATAATCGTCTCCAGTAAATTAAATTACTCCCTATCGTTGGTTGAACAAGCTGGGGTGTGTTGCATATATGTGATTGGAGGTTTATCTTTAGGTAGCTGTGTGCCCGCCCATTATGTAATCACGTCGGGGTGGATCCCTTAATGTGGCACTTCACACACCACACTTGTGAAATGTTCTGTTACAGATGTCATGTCTGATGTCAAATGTCTTAAGTTCTGGGACTAAGTGCCTTCAAGGAATGACAAGTTCTGATCCTGTTTTTTTCATTTTTATCTTATCAGGAACACCTCATTTCTATCTACTATATTATGATTGACTAGTATTGATCTCATTATATTTTATTGTCTCGTAAATACCCACTTAGCATACACATATTTGTTGAACTTCCACATTTCAGAGGACTGTTAAGAAACATTTGTCAATTAAATCTAGGCGTGCGGCCCGGCCTTGCAAGAATCACCGGCTTCCTCCGAGGCTTGCTAGGCCTATGTAACTAGCTTTTGCTACTTTAAATGCTGATGTCACGGGTGGGAACTTTGGCCTCGTGTCGGTGAGCGCTTCTGAGACCCGCCGTTTACTGTTTGTCCCCACCTCTGGGCCGCCACTTTCTCGCCACCGGTGAGCATACCACCGATTTACTTTGACTTGAACCAACGTCTCAATCTGTCACACGCAAGCTCACCGATCACATCAATGGTTCGATACAGCTTTATCAATACCAACTATGGGTCCACGAATGGAAAGTAAGTATTAGGAGATGTTTAGACTTTCACCGACTAACATTGACGCGAATAGTTCGCCACCGCCGTACACCGGTTTTTTTCGACAACAGAATGATCAATCTCAAACCGATGACAACCTTTCGACTGGTCTACCTCAGAAGCCATTACATTTATCGTAAGTAAATAGTGTTGCAACTTATGTGAAGTTACTTAAATATTTTGCGGTTTCTTTTACGGGAATTGTTTAGGATTTCTGAGAGACTTGCACGCATAGCTCGTTCCCCATGGTTCCTTGTGTTCTTGACGCTTGTCACTACTCTGGGCGTCTGCACGATTACGATGCCAATCACCTACTGCAATGACCCTCTGGTGAACCCTGGGGAGCAAGATCGCATCCGGAAAGAGTGGCGAACGGAGCTCCTCGAACACGAAAAACAAGTGGCGGAGCGAGAGGCGCATTGGGCCTGGAAGAACGAACAGCACGAGAATCTGACTCGTGAGTGGGCACAAGAACGTCTCGGGCATGACCGTGAGTTGAAAGAACGTGCTCGACGGGAGGAGGAAGAGCGGAAGCGACTTGATCTGTTTTGGGGCCACGTGGAGAAGCATCAGTGCAAGACGTATGGGGCCCGGGAGTACACGGCTGTGCTCATGAATTTGCCTTTTTTCATAAATTTTCCTTGGTACTCGGAACGTCGTATGGAGGCATGCAGAGCGACACCCCTCGAGATCCACGGAATCAAGCAGATGCCAACTGGCTGTGAAGACAAGGTACGTATTGTCCGTCCGCAAACTGTAATAATGATTTACTCGTCAACTTGAAGTGGGGTGGTTTCTTTGTTGTTGGCCGATGGGAGATCAATCATGATGAACCGGATTGTAATACCTACTGGAACCGGTACAATGATAAGGAAAGTCTTTTAGTATTGCGTCAATATGTTGTACCACGTCTTGACGACCAAATAGGGCTGTACCTCGCATGAATCAGGAAAGAGAGTGAGAGCCAGCCGTTATGTTGTTCCTAATGACCGAACCTTGTACCAGCGCATCGAACATAACCTGGATAACCTTCCAAGGGCAGGGGATTACCGAGAATTTTGTGCCACGACGCCAGTTCGTTTTCACGGAGTGGAATTCATAGGCGCTCATGAATGTTTCCAACACGTGCGTATGATTTGGATAATACTCGTCTGATTAACGTACCCTTGCAGAACCGGGAAACGTATGGTCTGTGGGAGATCGATGACCCTGATTGCTGAACAATCGTCCAGGTTAGCTGAACAGGCTGGGGTGCGTTGCATGTATATGATGCACAATATTGTTTTCTCATTCGCTCACTATTTCGCTATGAATCACATTACTCGAGTCTGGTGTGTGTGGTGTATCTATCTTTCTGATTCTGGGAATAATCACAGACAACAGACGTCTGATGATTTGTCGCTTACTTTCAATTCTGAACGTTTTGAACATCCGAATCCATTGTGCACTCCGCGGATGGAGAGCGCAGCTGTGTGAAATTCGAGATGCTCGCTTCCTTTTACGACAGTGCCTCGTGTACTTGTATATTCGTACTACACCTCTACAGCAATTTTCATCGGCCGCAAAGAGTCGTCCAGCCTCATCTCATAGTAACGCAGTATTGATCGCTCTGATTACTTCTCAAACCTTGAATCTGGTAGACGTAGGGGAGAATGACGAGGTGAGTTCTCATCTCACTCTACCGTATTTATCTGTTCAAACTCAGTATGATACGGTATACCCTTCGCATACATTGCCTGAATACAGGCCTTGTGGTGACGGATGGAGCTCACAGCCCGGACAAAGTGGGCCCGAGGCGGGAGGAAACTCAGCAGCTGGACACATTGTGGCGTTCAAGTACGTCGCTCTTTTATTTTTTTAGCTTGACGTTCCACCTGCTTACTGTTGACCTTTTTTTTCTGATCGCTTCAAAAGTCGAGAAGCTACGCCACTCCTTCCCGGGAAAACACAGCGCAGCACATCCCCGGGTGGATTCATGATAACCCTTTGTGGTCTTCTCGTCGGAGCTTTCATGTGCATAAACTTGTACATGCACTTTAGCAACTGTCCACTGTACCCATCGAGAATGGATGCCATCCGCCGCGGTTGGGAGCGGGAAGAAGCTCAGCACGGGATCACACGGGAACAATGGCGACTCGAATACCAGGAACACGTTGTGCTCGAAGAAGAGTGGAAAATGGAAAAGAAATGGCATGAACAGGAGGTGGCACATCGCATTCGAGACGAAGAGGAACGTCAAAAACGGGTAGAGAAGGCGTGGGCTCTAGAGTACGAGAGGCATATGCGCGAGATCGAAGAGTACGATGAAGAAATGAAACGCAGGGAACGAGAAGAGCAAGAACGTCAAGAGAAGGTTCGGAAAGAATGGGGTGGGGAGATGCAAGAGCACCAGAAGGAGGTCGCTCGTAGGATGCGCGAAGAAGAAATGCGTCGAGAGAATGCGCAACGAAAATGGCGACATGAAGTGGAAGATCATGATCGAATCGTGGAGGAGCGAAGGAAACGCGAGGAAGAAGAACGCTTGAAACTCAACATGTTTTGGGCCGATATCGAGGCGCATAGATGCACGACGTATGCCACAAGGGAGTACAGTGCGCAGCTCGTGAACTTGCCTACGACATGGGAGCACCGAGTTGAAGCCTGCAAGGCTACGCCGCTTGAAGTCCACGGGATCTCATATTTGCCAAAGAGTTGTGAAGACAAAGTACGTCCTCTGAATATCTATGATATGCATTCCCAAACCTTATATTGTGTACTTGAAGGGCCCTGGGGTTGTTATCGGAAGATGGGAAATTGATCAGCATGAACCGGATTGTGCTTCGTTTTGGCTCTGGTACAAGGACAAGGTAAGTGCCCTCTTGTAGTCGCTTAGTGCTATCATGTTGAGAGATATGGTTGGTTCGTATAGGGCTGTACGTCGGCACAATCCGGAAAGAGAGTATGTTATACTTTTGGCAAACAGTATTCACTCGCCTGACCATTTTGACATTAGAGGATCGAACATTACTTGGAAAATCTTCCCAGGGGTGGCGATTGGCGAGAATTCTGTGCGACGACACCTGCCCATTTCCGTGGTATGGAATTTATGGGAGCTCAAGAATGCTTCCAGATTGTACGTGACCACTGGAATTAAACAGCTGCTACTGAACAATTTGTTTACTTGCAGGACGGGGGCACGTACGGCCACTGGGAGATTGATGATACCGACTGCCTGTAAAAAAGATTCAGGTTTATTTTCATTTTTGAACAAGCATGCGAGCACATCTGTACAATGTAGGTGACGTCTCTTGGTCGTGTAAGTTTGTGGTGCAGGTCCTTCTCATATCAGTTTCTTGTCTAGTATACAAGTATGGATTGAATGTATGTTTGTTGCACAATTGCGTGTTGTTCAACTATTTTGTTCTGCTTTTTGAAGAAAGAAAGTCTCTGAGTCCCACTGAGTGTACGCTCGAGGTGACTAACTGAAAGTTCGGACCGACTAGTAAAATTGTATTATATCAATTACCATAAGCTTCGCACTGGGAAAAATATAAGTATATCTAGCTTATGGAAGTGAATTAAATCCACCCCAATTGAAATGCGTGAACACATCCGAGTCAATCAGGCATGTGTCCACTCACTTGGCGTCGCCGACGAACGCCATCGCCGTAGGAATCGTCTGAACATAGTCATCCACTGGAATATCTTGTGGAAATATCATGTATGCGTAAGCTTCCAAGAGACTACTGCCTAAGGCACGATAATGATAAACGGGCCCAAAGGCACCAAAGGCTTGATCAGTGCCGTTTCTTCGGATTTAGTCTCCTGCGCACATCTCAGATCTTGACGAGAGTACTTCGTCCACAATAGGCCTCCGCCGTTCGGCAATGAAGTTGACGAGTGGTTCCCGACGGACCCAAACGCGACGCTCAGTGGGAAGCCATTGAAATGAAGTGCTTTGGGAGCCGTGAAGACATTTTACGGGAGGGAAGAAGGGAAGTGGTTGATAGTGTTCATTTACGTCGTTGTCCCCTCTAAGGCCTTTTCCTATGCGGACATTCTCTTTGTGGTTCGTCTCCTTTGGTTCAAAGGGGTTTATCGGGAGGAATAGTGGAAGAGGATCGCTTTATTACATGACGGGAAGTGGGAGACTTCTAGCTGCTTTCGGATGCAGAAAGGGTGTGCAACCTTGCCTAGATACGTCTATCTGCTGAAATGATCACGAGCTATGCTGTACTATGTTTGGATGACTAAAGAGATTACTCAGTTTACGGCCAATTGCCGGAGTTGATAAGTTGGTGGCGGGAACGCGGACGCATATTACCATTTGTTCAAATATCATTCTAGGGTTGTCCTCGGATACAAGAATCTCCCATTCGAGACCGAGTATGCCGACATCGCCCCCAAGCTGAAAGAGACCGGGGTGTCACCAAACATACTTGAAGACGGAAGTGAAAGGTATGCCGTACCGACTCTCAACGATCCCAACACTGGCACTATCGCCACCGATTCTTGGGTAATCGCTAAATACCTCGACGGGACGTACATACTCGGAAAAGCCTATTTTCCCAAAAGGCTTCAAAGGCTTGATCGACGCCTTTGACCCTGGCATGATGTCGGAGTCGATGGGAGCTTTCCTCGGGTTAAATATGCTGCGCTCGTCTCAGGCTTTGAGTGAACGCAGTCAAGAATACTTCATTCGCAGCAGACCAGCACCATTTGGGGACCGAGTAGATAAATTGTCTCCTGAAGGGGCAAAGCGTGATGCTCAGTGGGCGGCGATTGGGAAATATTACGACATTGCTAATACGCGGTACAAGAAGGAAGAGGGGAAATGGTTCATGGGGGATACATTTTCCTACACAAAAATCATTTTCGAGATCAATTCCCTTTGGTTTAAAGGGGTGTATCGGGAGGGCGAATGGAAGAGGATCGCCTTTTTTCACCAGGGCAAGCGGGAGAAATTACTTGCAGATGTAGAAAGGGAATGTAACCTTGTTTAGAGGTGGCGGAAAGTTGAATTGTATTCTGATCCGCGGACAAACACTCGTGTACGGATAACGACATGTCGTTCGTGTGAGAATCAAACTCACCAGATTATTGGGTCAGAAACTTGCTGTGTTCCGCTCCGCATAGATAAGTCTGAGGCCCGGCAGTTCATGGCTGGAAAATAGACAAGCGCTCCACAATGCACCCCCTCATCCTATACGATGTCATCTCCAACCTCCCGGGTAATAATTGGTCCCCTAACCCTGCGAAAACAAGGTGCGATTTGGAGGGTATTCATCTATCGCGCTATTGTCTTGATCAAATATCATTCAGATTCATCCTGGGCTACAAAAACCTCCCATTTGTGGCTGTCTTTGTCGAATATGCCGACATCGCTGCCAGGCTGAAAGGAATCGGGGTGTCACCAAATATATTTCAAGATGGAAGCGAACGGTATACTGTATCGACTCTCGAGGATCCCAACACCGGCGCCACCATCGCAGATTCTTGGACAATCGCAGAATACCTCGACAAGGTGTACCCGGAAAAGCCTGTCTTCCCCAAAAACTCCAGGGGATTAATCGCCGCCTTTGATTCCGCGTTGTGGTCGTCGATGGAACCCTTCTTCGGGTTTGGTCTGCTGCGCTCATCTCAAATTATGAACGAGCGCAGTCGCGAATACTTCATCCGTAGCAGACCAGCGCCATTTGGGGGTCGAGTAGACGAATGGTCTCCTGAAGGATCAAAGCGCGACGCGCAGTGGGCAGCGATTGAGAAATATTACAATACTGCGAAGATATGGTATGAGATGGAAGAGGGGAAATGGTTCATGGGGACCACCTTTTCTTATGCGGATATTTTGTTTGCTGTTCGTTCCCTTTGGCTCAGAAGGGTTTTTCAGGATACCGAGTGGAAGAGGATCGCTTCCTTGCACGAGGGCAAGTGGGAGAGATTCCTTGCGGATGTCGAAGCGGAATGCAGCCTTGCCTAGTCTAAGACGATTTGTAAAGATATCTTGTCTGTTGTAATTATCTGTTGTATGACTGTGTCAATAATGTCCATCCTTCTCAAGCGTCAACAGGTTCAAAAGAGAGCTTTGCAGGTAACACATTGCAAACGGTGAAACGTTTGATGCAGCGTGATTACTTTGAAGATAGTGATACGACTTTGAGTTTGACCAAACATTGACTAGGACCAAAGATTCTTGGTCGAGAGTGGAACCCTGTCGCGCCCTGAATGGGTGCGGCAATGGCAAACAGAAAGCATGCCGTCCTGACGATTCCTTTTGCAGACGGACAAACACACGCATTGACGTTTCTTCTCCGAGGTTTTTATTTCCGAGATATCACCCTCGAATTTCCGGGTAACAAATTGAAATGATTATACTAGCTCAGGTTAAACACGCACCAAAAACACTGCACGCGCTCCAAGAAGTTTGGTTTCGACGGCCTCGAATAGGCTACCTTGAAGTTGCTCAATGCCCCCTTTGACTTTTCTGAGCGAATGCTTCTAGAAGAATGAGGTGCGGACACGAAGCCTTTATCGGGAAGAACTTAGGTTCAAACTTACTTTCTTACCATGCTGTAGCTCGGCAGCTTTACATATTCCGACGTTAACTTTTGCTTTTCCGCCCAATCTCTCTCCGCGGAACTCCTTGAATAAACTCCATGAGGCTGCCGTAGTAGAATCTAGACATCTAGTAAGCGGCGTTTTTCCTCGTGGCAAATTCCGCTAACTAGGAAGACAATTTCGCTGTAGGAGTAAGGGAGGGGAAGGAGAAGGTCGACGGTTCAAGGGAGTTGATCCGAGGCAGACTCGAAATAGTGATGTGAATCTGAGCGAGCGAAGTCAGTTATCTCGTCCAGAGGACGCAGTTCAAGCTAACTCTCTGCAAAGCCGCTATATTGATCTAATATCAGTTGGACAAGCGCATTCGGTCACCGTGACAAGTCACTTACACCACATGTACGTATACTTCAAGTCGCAACAGAGTCAGGGAGATTCACATGACATCCGTGGAAAAAAGGAAACATTCATTTTTGTAGGGTGCCTGGCTGACAAAACCCTCGACTTCGGGGAAACAACGTGCACGATTTGAAACAATGGAAAGGTGCTCGATTATGTCCGTGGGCCAACGCTTCATTTTCGCTCCTTGTCTGCTAGATGGCTCCGGATTTCAGTCCCGTTTGCTCATTTAGCGAATCAGTGCGTTTGAACAGGTCCCGAATGTGCCAAATCATTGCGAGCGGCTCCACAGCTGGTACATTATTATAATGATTTCTTTCTATTTTCACATTATCACACTCTAGACTCATGACATCATAGCTTACTGATACATTATTCATCCATGCTTACGCATGATGACGCACGCTGACTGATGTAGTTTAGGGCTGGTGATTGGTAACATAGTTTAGAGTAGACACATCTACATGTATATAAGGGCTGAGCCCTATGGTGAATGTTCCCCATTCACAGAATAGTTATTGCATTGCGAGTAACCTGAAGCACTTAGCCAAAGGCCTTGTAGTGGTCCTAACATTATTCTGTGAATATCCTTGCTTCACCTTACTCCTCTGTCAACAACAAACTTATTGCCTATCCTCTCATCACCATCACCTTCAACAACAAACTTATCGACGTCGCTGTCCTCACCCTGTCTTCACCCACCAAATCGTCATCCTGTCCACTGGAACTCTCGCCACTGTGCATTGCTATGAGCACTGTATAGGCAACTGCTCCCTCTCCGTCAACACCACTAACTCTGATCCCAACAATAACCTTCAACGGGAGATTCCCCGTGTTCCCACTCCCCCTCCTTAACGTCGCCGACGTACGCCGCTGCCTATCACCCACATCCACCGTTTCCCCACCGCTGTGTGACCATTTTGGATCGCTTATCAGGGACATCTGCACCTCCGCCCCCTGTCTGTACTCCGGCGCCCAGCACGCTATTTGTAGGAAATCACATCTACTCCCTGTCCTCTCCACTCCGACAAGGCGCACTTAGCATCTAGACCTACCTATCCTTCCCACGCACACCTTGTTACGCTCAGGCGTAGACCTGAGTGACAAGGGGTGAGGGGACGTTAACGTCGCTATTCAGCTGACGTGGCAAGGGTTTGATAGACGGGCGATCCGCTATCCTCAGCCTCAACGGTATGTCGTGAGCTGTTGACCTGGTCAACATATGTTGTGACACAGGGACGAAGGAGTCGCTATGGGGGAGCGACGACGAAGGGGACAAGGGGAACACCTTCTTGGTAGCAAGGCGAGGACAAGGGGGCCCGAGAGGAATCGATGATCAAGGTAGATTCGGGTAGGTCTAACTTGGGGAATACATCGAGGGTATCGAGGGGTTTATATACACGAGTCAAGAGAGAATGAAGCGGAGCGTAAAAGAGATGACTCGACTATAGAATGCGATGGAATCGCAAAGAAGGAGAGTGAGTCAGAGATAACAGTATCAATACAACTGTGGATACTGCGGATGAGTCATGCTAAATATGTAAGCGATGATAAGAGGAAAAGGAGGAATAGTAAAGTGGCTCAAGCGGGACTTGAACAGTGAGAGCAGTGTCTGTAGGGAAACTAGGGTAAGAGTGAAGAGAAAAGAGTAGGGGTATATGTGAGTCGTAACACACCTGTGATAAGGCATAAAGCTCCTCGTGTAGTCAGAGGCCAGTAAAACACTGGGCAAGTGTTTGTAGCAGCGTAGTGCTGTGTATAGAGGTCATCCGCCTCTTGATAAATAAGGATAATGTTGCTTGATACCTTTGGTATCTGAAATAGTGCACAATTCTGGGTGATCTCCATGAAAGGATCAGCTGTTCGCATGATTACAGCCATTGTCATGTCGCTCCACTTAGCATAATAAGTCGCCTAGAAGTAAAGGCTGTCCCCCCAACTTCACCTGCGTCAAAGACACGCAGATTCCAAACTGAAATTCGCTTGTGACGAGTTATATTCCTCTTCCTCCTCTATCGCCCTCCCTCTTCCGAACCAAGGAATGGAAGATATGTCAGACTTAAGGCAACTTGAGTCACAATGTCCACTCCTCCCCCCTCATCCTCCCGCATCAGATGGTCCACATTTGGACTTAGAACCGATAGACCAAGAGACGTCGAGATGGATGCAGAGTCCTCCAAGTCTACTCTGCATATTGTTGCCCTCTCCCTCAATGAAACATCACTGGCTGTTGAACAGCCACACACCTATACGATTGCAAACTCTGTCACAGAGTTCTATGCTCAATACCAAGACTATCAGTGACGAAGTATTCGAGATGGGCCCAATTTGGTGTTGTCTCCCATCTTCCCACATCACCTCCTTGCCACTCCCACTCCAAGAGCCCCAATTATGTCCCCATCAGTATCTACTGCTGGAAATTCACTGCAAGGAACCCAGTCCGGTCCTGCAACACAATTGGCAGACATTCCAGCAGTTGCAGCTGGTGGACTACCTATCACACAGCGTACACAACCACTGGGAAAGTCATGTATGGCCAAATCCGGCCCTTTTGATGGCACCCCCACCAAGTACGACTCCTGGATGGCAAAATTCCTGTTATATACAGGAGGCTTTATGAGACCACCTACAGACGTGGAGGCAATAAGGATGTTCTTGGGATTCTGTACAGAAGGTGCCACCGACACCTTTGCAACTCTATTTGTCATGGAAGGACATGACATCGACGCAATGAGCATGGGCGACTTTATGGAGAATAAGGTCGAACCACAATTCAAGCCTGTTTATGCTGAGGCGCAGGCTGAACATGAACTAATGACATTAAAACAGGACAAAATGTCCATAGAAATGTTCATCGCTCGCCAGAAGCAGCTGATCATACTGGCAAAATATGACATTTCCCATAATGGGAAAGTCTTGGTTCGTCTTCTATGAACCCATGCTCACAATGACATTGTCGAACAAGTAGAACATGGAAGTCTCAATATGACAACCACATATGCTGGAGACTATGACCGCTGGTGTCATGAACTCATTCAGGCCAGGCATTTGCTTGCCAAAATTGCCGAAAGGAAAAAGAGGATGTGACCATGGACTCCATGGACTCCAAAAGCAACAACATCTCCTTCCCCGCCCAAGGTAGCTACTCCGGCTACAACAATTCATCCGAATGCTACGGGAACATTTAGCGGTGCTGGCACACCTATGGATATTGGGCAAGCTCGCACAAAAGGACTCTGTTTCAAATGTGAAAAGGCATGGCCTTGTAAGGACCACATGAAACCTCGGCAGCCAAGAAAGATGATGGTGTGAGGCGTGGAAATAGAGTACAACAATGACAAAGAACTGGAGACCATGATAGCACAGGTACTCCAGGGTTTTCCAAGCGAGATGCAGTGACAGAATCTCCTGCTGTCTCTAGTTCTTCTTCAATAGACGTACATAGTTCATGTAACTTAAATGAGGGGACCAGCAATGGCATGGCCGTTCAACCGGTACTTAATTCCCCTTGCAATGAACAAAAAAATATTGAAAAGACAACAAATGATCCTAAGGAACCATTGAAAGTACTCCAGATACTTCAGCGGGAAAAGACTGGGGTCTTAGTACCAAAGAAGGAATTGCCAAGGGCTGATCCCCCAAAGCAATCTGTGAGAAAATCATGGTTAAACACTGTCGATCCATGGTCATGTACCTGAATCAAAACAATGGCAGACAACACGGATGATGACCGTGTAGAATGTCATCTATGAACCTTTGTCCATGAAACCAGAGAAAGCGAAGTAGATAAAAACTTGGTAGCCTGTATAAAAAAGGCAACCGAAGTCAAAGTGGGATTTATTCTAAGGGAATTACAAACTAAACCAAAGTTTGTGAACAAAAAAAGATTGGACAAATCGTTCAAAATTGATACAATACTTGTATTACCTGAAGGAAAAAGAATCCCAGCACTCACTCTATTGGATTCAGGATGTATGGCATCTGCGATCGATTGGCAGTTTGCAAAACAACATAAAATGACCGAACATGAACTTCCTCGTCCAATTCCAGTCTATAATGTGGATGGAACTCGCAACACCATTGGGTCCATAACCCACTTTACAATCGTAGAAATGAATATTGGTGAACATAAAGAACAGATTTCACTGACATTAGCGAATCTGAAATCACATGCCATATTCTTAGGATATGATTGGTTACAGCAAGTAAATCCAAAAATTGACTGGAAAACAAAGGTTTTGGAATTTGACGATATTCCAGAATTATCACCTATCGATGAGGAAGAATCTGAATATGAAGCTGGTGATCATATTTTCCAAATCGGTTCCAGTTACATCAATACATTGGCAATGGATCTAGCAGCCAAAGCCAATCAATCTAAACAGGCAAAAACCTTCAAAAATGTCATGCCTGAAAGTTATCATGACTATAAAGACGTATTCAACAAAGAATCCTTCGATGAGTTACCACCTCGACGACCATGGAATCATGCAATCGAATTGAAACCTGGTGACCATAAAATCGATTGCAAAACATACAATTTAACCCTCAAAGAACAAGAGGAACTCAACTTATTCTTAGAGGAAAATCTCACCACCAGATGGATCAGACTGTCAAAATCACCTTTTGCATCTGCCTTCTTCTTCATCAAAAAGAAGGATGGAAAATTATGCCCTGTACAGGATTATTGACGACTAAATGATATTACTATCAAAAATCGATATCCTCTACCACTTATTGCCGAACTTGTAGATAAACTCTGCAGTGCTTGTTACTTCACCAAATTAGATATTCGGTGGGATTACAATAATATTCACATGAAAGAAGGCAATGAATGGAAAGCGGTGTTCCGAACCAATCGCGGTTTATATGAATCATTAGTAATGTTCTTCGGGTTGACCAATTCCCCAGCAACCTTTCAAACAATGATGAATCATCTTTTCCACAATCTGATCAATCGAGGAAAAGTAGTGATTTATATGGATGACATCATGATTTTCACAAAAAATCTTGATGAACAGATGCATCATTTGCGAAGTACTCCAAATCCTTCGCGACAATAAACTCAGCTTGAAGCATACCAAGTGTGAGTTTGAATAACTCAAGACCGAATATCTAGATCTAGTTGTCTCTGAGGAAACAATTGAAATGGACCCTGTCAAAGTTCAGCCAATACACGATTGGCCTGTCTCTCAGACACAAAAACAATTATGAGGATTCTTAGGATTCCTCAATTTCTATCGATGTTTCATTCAGGATTTCGCTTTAGTGGCCAAACCATTAAATGCGTTAACCTCGGAGAAACAAGATTTCATTTGGTCAACAGCATGTCAAACAGCTTTTGATCAATTGAAGCAAATCATCACAAGTGCCCCAGCACTTGCCTTACCAACCAACAAAGATCCTTTCCATATCAAGACTGACGGTTCAGGAATTGGCATTGGTGCAATACTGTCTCAACAACACGATGGCATTTGGCAACCCATTGCTTTCATATCCTGCATGCTAATTAAAGAAGAATGCAATTATTATGCCGCAGATCTAGAAATGCTTGCAGTCATCTTCACCATCACAATATGACGTCATTATTTGCTCAATGCACACCTCCCATTCCAGATTCTCACAGATCACAAAATCTGGAATTCTTCCACAAACCCCAAGATCTAAGTTGTCGCCAGGCATGGTGAAATCAACTCATGCAGGAGTACCACTATGAAATTACCCATTGACCAGGCAAAACCAATCCTGCAGATCCTCTGTCCCGGAGGCCAGACTTTGAAAAGGGGATAGATGCTGATAACACAGCAGTCACCATGTTACCAAACTTGGTTTTTGCATCCCCATCACAGGCTGTGGAGAACGCTGTGATCGCAGAACCAGTTTTTGTCAACCTTTTAGATGATGGATGGGAAATTGCCGATGAAAATCCAATCATCAATGAGGTAGAAAAGGTAGAAGGATTTGACATGCAAGTATTAGCACAAGGAGAGGTACCTGATGATCTTACCCCAGCTCCAAGAGAGCAACTGCAAACAGGGGAAGATACAATCATGGACCTAATAAAGAAAACACAACACAAGATAGAATCGGTTGTCCAGCAGGGATTAAAGAAAGAAGGATCCATCTGGACACAAAAAAAACAAATAGTGTACTGGAAAGAACTAGTATATGTACTGAAGGATGAAAAGTTAAGGGAAAAAGTGTTGAAAGAGAATCATGATCACCCGTTAGCTGGACATCCCGGAAAGAAAAGAACCAAGGAACTTATCACGATGCAATACTTCTGGCCTATGATAAAGAAAGATGTAGAAAGATATGTAAAAGGATGCAATAAATGCCAGAAGGCCAAAGCAATCACAACGGCAAAACACACACCGTTGAACCCAAATGAAATTTCCTCTCAACCTTGGGAAATTATTTCACTCGACATCATTGAACCGCTACCAGAAGTTCAAGGAAAAGATGCAATTCTGGTTATAGTAGATCAATTCTCAAAAATGATCCACATATTCCCCATCACCAAACAAATTACGTCAATGGGAGTAGCGAAGATATTTAGAGATGAAATCTTCAAACTACATGGTTCACCAAGGAAGGTCATAAGTGATCAAGGAACACAGTTTGTTTTCTCTTTTATGAAAGATCTATACAAATTACTGGAGATACAAGGAAACCCATCAACGGTGTTTCACCCTCAGACAAATGGGCAAACAGAGCGATATAACGCATGGGTAGAACAATACCTGCATCTATACACCAATCACAGACAATCTGATTGGGTAGAATGGATTCCTTTGGTGGAATTCGCTCATAACCAAACTACAAAATCGTCTACAGGGTTTTCGCCATTCATGGTCAATTATGGACATTGAAACGACTCAATCAATGAGAGGAATCGGATAAAGAGTGGTCACGTCGACCCGTAGAGCTTTAAGGAAAGCCTTGTGAGGAAAACAACAAGACTTCGAAACTGGAGAGCATCCAGCCTCGTCGTCC
>JBBPML010000393.1:0-22909 GCA_038090275.1 Austroboletus novae-zelandiae | reverse complement strand
TAGCATGTACTCTACAGTTTTGGGGATGCGCTCACATCATTCAAATATTCATATTTGTGTTGTTGCGTGAATACGAGTTGATACAAGAAAATTCTCAGAGGCGTGCATTACTTATTTGAGCCACTGTGCATGTATACAGTACGTCGATAGGTTATTTCTTACTCAAGAACATCTAACGCACGATACTTGTCGGAAAAACGCGACCACTTCGCGAGCGGCCGTGTTGACGAGGGATCACGCTGGTAGTATCTTAGTTGACCGCACTTCGAGAGAGTGTTAGAGCTTAGACATAGTACACAGCTATCAGTGCCGTGACCAAGAGTTTGTCTACATCACTGACTCGGACATCATCTCTCTCAGCCGGTCTTCTTCTATGCGAGGTACAAACTCCACGTCGAATGCGAGCGGTTGTGAGACAACAGTGTCTGTATAGGCACTGGTGTCGATCGGCCTTTTCGTACACACAGTGTTACATAAGTTTGGCACTAGATGGATTAGTAAGTAGTACTTATAGTAAGCATAATTAGTAGCTCAAACTCAAACCATGTCCACGTCGAGGTACGCGTTCCAGTCGCCTTCCGTGTCCAGCGAAAAAGGTGCCTACCGGATGCGTCCACCACCCAGTTCTCGCGCGCGCATCTCAGAGACACCGCCGCGCACTGTGCACCTCCACGTTCCCTACCGCCGTACGCGTCGTCTCGCCCTGGTCGTCGCCTTTCTGACGTGCGCTGCGCTCGCCTGCTTCGCGTGTGCGTATTGGCTGTTCGCGACGAGGTATGCATCGTTCGTGCGTACTCTTTGATGTCACTCAAGCTCAAGGCTGTCTCATGTAGTCCCCGCGTCCCAGCGCACCGCTTCACGCGAGCCTGACGCGCCAAGAGGCGCATCACAGTACATGCCATACCTGCCATTAGACCAACTCGACGAACCCGACACGCGTTTCGATGCTCTCCGCACCGACCCCAGTATATCCTACCTTGCCTACCTCCCCCACAGCGGTCTCCACAACCAGCGTATTGCGTTGGAAAATGCCCTCACGCTCGCACGTCTCCTCAACCGTACCCTTCTCGTTCCACCCGCCCGTCTTGGCACTAAAACCTTGAGATACGTCCGGTCGAGCGCGCTCGCTCGGATGCTTTGGCTGAGCGATAAACGGGTGGGGCGAAGCCACTGTGCGCATATACCAACGCATGTGCCATGGCCAGACGAATGCTCGGATTACATGGCGTATACGCTCGTCCCGTGGGCGTGGCTGGTCGATTTGGGACCCATCGAAGCGCAACAGGTACTCGTGCGCACGTCAAACGGAACTGCGGCATGGATAGAAGAAAGATTGGGCGTTGGCTCCAACGAGACATTCTTCCTCCCTGACACGGAGCCATACGAGTATCAGTTTGTGGACACGTCTGCACCAGTACGGGAGGGCGACAAGTACTTGCACGCGATCTCCATCGACTCGCTTGCTGCCGCGCCCCAACGGCTCATCCAGCTCGGGACGCTTTTTGGCTCCTCGCGGCTGCGCCTCCGAAAGGTCGAGAACAAAAGACTGCGGGGAAGAGTGAGGCGGCACATGGCGTTTGCGAACGCGGTGATGAATTCGGTTGTGGAGAGGGTTGGAGAAGCGCTCGGGAAAGCGTATATAGGGGTTCACGTACGTGTGGGGGACGGTCAGTTTCAAGATGGTGCGCGGAGGAACGTGAGGGTGATCTGGTGGAAGCTGGTTCGGGACCTTGTTGGTCTGGATACGGAGACGGCGCTGGAATTCGAGAGGCACGTTCTGTCGAGGATTGGGAGGGATGGCGAGGAAAGTGACGAGGCGGGCGATATAGCAGAAGGGGTAGGTCCACCAGAAATACCCCCTGATATACCCAGCCTCCGGGTCCCACATCCTCCAATCCCTCCTCTTCCCGACACCTTCTCGCTCAAGTATCCATGCCGCAATCGTCTTCACACAGCGCCAAACCTCTTTCGCCTCAACGTTCCCTTGTTCATCGCGACCGATGCACCAGATAGCACAGACGATCCACTGTTTGCGCCTTTGATGCACGCGTTTCCGTGCACGTTTTTTCTCTCGTCATTCAAAGCAGAGACGGCAGATCTCGAGGGGTTGCGGAACGGGTATGACGGCGTGTATTTGGCAGGATTCCTGGTACCGATCGTGGATGCGTTGGTGATGGGCAATGCGTGGGCTGTGGTAGGGACGGAAGGGAGTACGTTTAGTCGGTACGTGGAAGACGTGTTGTGGAGGGTATCGCATGGGTGGGAGATTGTACAAAGAGGCTGAGTTTTGTAACGTATACAACTACATGGTCGACATCGAGCCTCCACATTCCCCGTCAGCGGCGACATGGCATCCCCCATCGTACCGCATTGCCAGCACCTCGAAGCCTTCGTTGTCGTCAAGTACAACACTCGAGGACGATCCTGACCTCCCAGACAATTTTGCTCGCACCGCGAAATGGTAATCCTTGCACGACGTCCCAAGACATTACTGACACACGTAGGTGTGCGGACGGATCCAGCTTGATGGCCCAATGTGAAAACAGATCGTTTCAAACGTTCGCGCCGTGCGTGCAGTTTTCTTTTCTCTACTTCATCGACCGGGCTGACCAACGTACAGACGCGAAGCAAACGCAGGTCTGTCCCTCGTCGGGGGGGCAATTTTCGACTCTACTCATGGCTCCTGCAGCGTCTCCCGCACACGCAAATTCGTTTCGACAGCCCGCTCCGATCGTCAATTTTGCATGGTACCCCGGCGCGTCCCGACACCACCTGCCCGGCTTTTGTTTTGTCGCTTCCGTCAGGGATTGTCCCGTCAAACTGTTGAACGGGACGGACGGCAGGGTGCGTAGCGACTTTAGGTGGCATCTGGTTCTGATCGTGTGTTCGGGTTCTCTGTCGTCAGCTTCGGGCATCGTATCCCATCGTCGACCACCGCGAGCGATTCGTTGCGCCGCATAGTTTGGCGTTCAATCTCACGGCTGACAAGTGCGTCGTCCTTTCCTGGCTGTGAAGGTGACCCTTTGTCCCATACATGTGGCAGGTTATATTGTGGGTTCGAAGACGCGATCGAGATATTCGACATACAGAGACCAGGCGAAGGCGAGCGAATGCCGACCACGCCTTCAAAGAAGAGTAAGGACGGATTGAAAGGTGACCGATCAGTCCGTGGAGACAGTGCTGCATTTGACGCGTTTCCTTTTCGTCTTTGATGCAAGGCATCGTCTCTACCCTCGCGTTCTCTTTTTCTCCGCAGTACTACGCCGCTGGAAGTCTTACGCCAGCTTCACGCGTGTTCGACAACATCGCCTTGTACGACGAATCCACATTCGAACCTGTCCTGTCGATAGGCGGTGTGGCAGAATGGGAGATGGGAGGAGTGACCCAGGTGGGTACCGAGTCCACGCAAGGCTCAGGTCAATCGTCCTCTGACTATGTCGTGTGCACCACTCTTAGCTCATGTTCAATCCAGTCCGACCTCACGTTCTGTATGCCGCCTTCAGGCGGAGTGAAAGACTATGGAACTGGGATCTTCGGGGGGACCCCTCGGTACCCACGTGCTGCTTCTCGAAAGAGGCCACGCCCAACGAAGACAAGAACTTGACGAATCAAAAGACACAATTCGACGTTGAAAGCACCGGGAGATGGTTGGCTTTGGGCAATCAGGTACGTCATGTCAACTCGTGAACGCTCTCCCTTGGGGTGCATACTGGCTTGCAGTCTGGACAAATCTCCATGTATGACCTTGAGACAGAGAGTAATGAATACGAAGGTGAGATCGGGGGGAAAGTGAGGCAGAATAAACCTGCATTGGTGTGTGACGCACACGGTGGTAAGTTGATGAGACGCGTTGACTATATCTTTCCTGATTTCTTCCCACAGACGCTATCGGGGCTGTTACATTTCATCCGCTCGAGGCACTTCTACTGTCAGTTTCGGGCTCGCGACACTTTGACGATGTAGCAGTTACCACCGACAGCTCTGGGTCAGATTCTGAAACGAGCGATGAGTCGAGCGAAGATAATGGAGCGACGAAAATGAAGGAACGCCCTCATCCAGTTGTACACGATGCGTCGATAAAAATATGGGATTTCAAGGGCGCCGAGGAAATAAATTCGACTGACATGTGAGCAATCCACACAAGAGAACCGTTAGATTCACTTTTGACATACCAAGGGTGTGGTCATGATCATCGCATAGCATAAGCAGCTTTACAAAACATGGATGATAATGGGAAGATGGTAATGTGTGAATGCAATACGAGTGTGACCACGAAACCAGCACCATGATCATACAACTGTGCCAGCTTTTGCTGCGATACGAGGCCAGAGGTCGGCCTGCCGTGACCACTAAGAAATTGGGTTCGACGTGGAAGAGTATTGAAACACATACGCATTCTTTTGCTACAGGTCCAACGATGACGGAGCCCTTCATGTCACCCTTGTTGTTGACAATAACACCGGCGTTGTCCTGCGATAAGCCAAGTCAAGAGGCAGGTAGAAACTCGTGAACAGCACGAACCTCGAAGTAGAGGAAAACACCGTCTTTTCTCCGCCAGGCCTTGCGTTGGCGGACGACAACGACAGGCATAGCTGTGCGGAATCAAAACGTCAGTAAACCAGACATCTGGTCCATTGCGTCTATTCCTTACTCTTCTTTCTCAGCTCGGGCTTTCCCTTTTTCACCGAGGCCACCACCATGTCGCCAACACCAGCATCTGGTAATCTGTTGAGACGTGCACCGAATCCATAAGGTTCGATGAGGAACAGCGATTTCGCGCCGCTGTTGTCGGCGCAGTTGAGGACGGCTCCGACGGGGAGACCGAGCGTGAGGCGGTATTTCTTTCCGGTGACGCCGACTATGCGAGGTCAACGCGAGCGTGATAGGAATTGGATCGAGGCGTACTTTTTTCCTTTGCCATGGTTTATCAGAACGTCGAAGTGATGCGCTATGGCTTGAAATCAAAGTTCATGGCCATGCCGCGTTCGGCATTGTAAAACTTTACAGTATTCGGAGATAGCCGTGCCGTGCCTCGCCCAGTGCCTTGTTGCGGTCGGCAATATCACGGAGCGGGACCACGAGGTTGAATGTATGAACCGCATGGTGCTACTCGCTGAACAATTAGTAAAAGGCCGCGGTCGGAACGAGGACTAGTTTTGTTAGGGAACTCGATTTCTGACATCATGGCGCCTATTTCACATGGTCATTGACTCTCCACGGTGGCCAAACTCTTCCATCGAGTCGCAGCCAGACGTTGCAGACGTTGTGGTAGTGAGCCCATCGTTGGCAGCGCTGTCGACAATAATTTGCCGACATCGACCTTCTTCGCTGTTCAGTCACGTCACCCAGTGTCTCATGACTCGACCGCCGCCACATTAATGACCCGTCTAAGTTAAGCCGGCATCGGGTTCCTGCAAGCTCTGGGATAGACATTACGCCCGGCCCGGCGTAGTCAGAGGGCTCTTTCCATCCCACCCCCATCAAGTTTTCATGCTCGACTCCAAAATCCATCTCAGTATCACCCTCACCGAGCCCGTCGTCTTCCTGCGCTCCTCTGACCCCTCTGGACGCCACCAACCAGACGTGAATGACCCCCTCACCCTCGTCAGAGGGATACTCAATCTAAATGTCGTCAAACCAGCCGGAATTTCCAGCATCGAGGCAGCGCTGACCGGTGTCCAGACAGTCATTTGCCCAGAAGGTTTGTGTTATCTCAGATCTATCTTACACGCGACGACTCACAATCTCGTCCCTGTCGCGATAATACCATGTAGGGATCGGTGCTGGTCGGGTGGAGGTCCCGGAGACGCACAGAATATTCTCTTCGACTGTGGATGTCTTCCGCGCTGGCCAAGTCTCTCGGTACGGAAAACGCCGCGCCTCTGTGGGGCCCGGGTTAGGATTGTCTACAGCGAGTGGCATCGACCATAACCATGCAACAACGTCGCTGGCGTCTCCTCCTCCATCGCCTCCGAGTCGAGAGTGGCCCGAGTGCCGAATCAGTTCGTGTCTCCCGCCATCCGACGTGACATTCGGGTTTCATTTCTTTGGTTGTGTGACAGATGTCCATTCTGATTTTGGCCCGACCCCACCATATACTCCTCTAGTCCCGGCTTCAAATTTGCCAAGACCTTGTTCCCACTTGGAGAACCCTGCTCAGACGCTGGAAGAGCTAAGACAAGCGCTGAGAGACAATCTAGATGTTCATAGGAACGAATCTGGTGAGTTCCTATATTACCTCACCTTGGCCAATCTTTTGAAATGGCGCAGTCACGGGTCCCCGTCGGCACTCAGCCACGTTTGGCCACCTCAATCCCACGGCGCACGCCGATGTTTTCTGTGCCTCGGATGAATCGCTTGACGACCCTCGTACCCACGACTTGGCGCTTTCAAGCCCACCCTTTGATAATACTTCATTTCACAACAATCTTGAGGATACTCCAAGCTCACCGAGTCATCCGCACCGCACTCATTCCCCAGAAAGTCACGGAACCCATCCTCGCACACGCGAAAATAGTCATGAAAGGACAACTGCGCGTTCCCGTTTACGTCTGTCCTTGAACTCTGTTCTGGGCGCTGTGATGGAAGTTACCAGAGCATCAGTGCGGTCCAGATCGGTAGCTGGATCAGAAGACAGGGAGCGTGGACGATCAAGAGTCAGACCTGAAAGGCTGAACATCCCCGAAACGGGAGAACATGCCCCTGGTGCTCGAAATAATCAACACCCGGCTGGTTATGCAGAACTTCTCGGTCTAGGCCGCGTCCTCGGTTTGGAACGTGACCACGAGAAGGACAAGGACGGTGGCCACAAGTTCAAAGAACATGAAGGTTGGACAGAATTTAAACCGGGTAAGTGTCTTGGCGCTTTTTCAAGCCTGACCTGTCTAACAAACAGTTTCCCGAACGGACTTGACATCGTAGGTACTTACAGCTACCCGATTTCTTTCTTGCTTCCGCCCCATCTTCCGCCAACATTTTCCCTTCCTCACGGATCGCTCAACTACACCATCAAAGCCGTCGTTCACCGACCCGGAGCGTTCACCTCAAAGCTCTCCTGCCAGATTCCACTTTTAGTCGTTGCGGCACCAGCCATCGGAGTTGGAGAAGGCGGTGATCCTGGACCGTTATCCGTTGAAAGGCAATGGGAAGGAAAGCTCGCATATTCTTTTGGGCTGAGTTCCCGCTTGTTCCTTGTCGGTTCTCGACGCCATTTGGAAGTGGAAAACATCCGTCAGAGCAGCGAATCGCTAGCACAGGCTGAAGCGGAACCGGGATCCGAGCCAGAATATGGAACGGTGATCCTGGATCTCAGTCTCTTGCCGCTTGAAAAGATCAAGATATGGAAAATAAGCGTGGCCGTCGACCAGCGCATCAAACACGTTGATGACTTGGGAAGGCTACAGAGAGATGATGACTTTATAAGGGTACCTCTGTTGGATCTGCAAGATTCGTGTACCGCAGACGAGATCGGTCAGACGGACGAAGATAAACAAAAGAGCAAAAATGGCCTTGTACAAATTCCGCTCCTTCCGACGCCCCTTTCGCCTCATCGGTCGCCCCTCGTGCGATATATCCCCCCGTCTCTCGATCTCTCCGCTCTAGCAGGACCTGGCCCCTACACGTTCTCCGCCGTTATCGGCCTCCCTGGTTGTAATGACGCACCAAGCGATCTGGAATTCACTGTAAAACACAAATGCTCTAATGTGAAGGTGGAGCATACGTTGCGAGTCATCCTGAGAGTGGAGAGCGTGGACGATCATAGAAACGAAAACGGAGACAAGAAGAAATTGTTTGACATCGCAGTACAGACCCCGGTCACTATCCTTTCTGTGAGTTCTACGTCTCCTTTCATGACATCTCTGCGCAATCCTAAACTAGTATGCCCATCGTCTAGTGTCGTTGTGCCCCAGAGTATCAGACCCTTCCCCGGTACTCTCAAATCACGCAGGATAGCTCGAGCGATGATGATCCTTGTCTGTGCCAGCCTACCAGCAGCCTTGTGCATGTTGCCGAACCAGACAGCTATGACGTTGAACGACCCGGGACCCATCACCCATCCAGCATGACGCCTAGCTCGACCTTGTCCTTTGAAAGCGAATCTAGCTGCGGACCAGGGTCCGCCGCACTGGCGCCACACCACACCCACCACCGCCATGATCCAACGGACGCGGACCACGGACAACAGCAGCACTGTCATGGAAACCCCGAATGCTCCAGACCGTCCTCACATACGCCCGCTCCTGGAAACGGTCCTACATGCCCGCCGCCATCACCCGTAGTGTCACGCGAGTCGCACCGCTCGGGAACGAATTGGAGCAGGTCTCCTTCCGTGCATGGACAGGATCGGGCCCCCTCTGCTCATTCCCATGTGGCACACCACCATCCTCATCACCACCGTCGTCCTCGTTCGGGCTCTCGCCACTCGCACCCACACTCGCGGGCCCATACGCCCGCCTCGCCTCATCCGTCGCGCCCACCTTCGCCGGTCCTTGCGCGGCGGTATGAGCGGCTCGTATCTGGACTGGAGAGCGACGCCGGCGAGGCACCTCCTTCGTACTACGAGAGCATCACCTCCAACTTTTGAAGAAAAAAAAAGGGCAAGTTTCTATTTTGGGACATTTAAATAATATTCAGTTCCGGGTTGGTTAACGTCGCGTCCTCTGGGCAACATGCGGATTGATCCTGATTGCCATTACTGTACGCGGATAGTTTATAGAATTTGCTATTAAGGAAGCATGTTCGATCTCGTGTACGCATATGCAAGCACTCGTGCGTCACCCTCGAACGCGCTCGCGAGGTTCCTGCCACGGTACACCTGCATATACCAAGGTTTATGAAGTCGGTCGATATGAGAGCGGACGAACGAACCCAAAATATCGAATATTTCTTCCTCTGTCTCCGAAGCGATAATGCTTCCTAGAAAGAAAAAAGGGGCAAGGAAAACACGATCGAGCCTCCACCATGCACCTCAAGGACAAATACCACCTACCTTCACACGTCTTTTTCTGTCTGTCGTGCGGGTCACGTACGACGCCGGCATATAAACCACGTTGGTTGAGCGAGTAACCGTGTTTATTCGCTTTTAACCTCATTGCGCGATTGAACTAGAAGACGCCCGTCGTCATCGTTTGTACCATCCTTGCATAAAAGAAAAAAACGGACAATGTCATCACCCTACACGTAAATCGACGTATTCAGAACGAGTAGAGACACGAAAAGGATATGCCCGACCGTGTAATAAAGCAAGGCAGCTCCTCGGCTCGCCCAAGGCACACAGAGGAAATCTATCCGCCGACGCTTCGCGCCGGGGATGGACAATCTGCAGAGTCCGCGATAGATCAACTCGAGGTCCGAGAAATCATCGGGTACCGCCAAGTCCTCGGTCACGATGCCAGCCGCATGCAATCGCAGGAGCAAGGTATGCAACGCCCCTAGCGTTCATTTTCAGTTTGTGGGCGATATGGGATTATCGACGAAAGAAACGTACCTTGATGTGTCTTCCCGTCTGCAGTAGGTCGCGTGATCAAAATGTCAATATCTCCGCAGTCAGCCTTTCCTCTGCACAGGGAACGATGAACAAAACCTAATCTTGGCAACCAATGGCATCACTTGCCTTCTATAACTCCCCATGATCTCAATGAACAATTTGTCATCAATGGCTAGCGCTACATAGTTTTGTTAGCAAGCGACGGACGTACTAAAAAATCCGGAATCTACGCATACCAATGGGTTTGACCATCTCAAATAATTCCTTCGCCTCTTCGCGCGGCATTCTTGAATTGATGTCTATGGCGAAGGATGTGTTATCAGGGAAGACGAGAAAGTAATTCTGTCCACCATCATAATATCTCAAACCAATCTCCTGCGCCGTCGTGAGCTCTAGCCCCCCTTTCCTCGCTCTGACGTCGTCCAACGTTCGGAGCCCGCTCGCATACCAAGCAAAGGCGGTATTACGACCTGCATACTTGTGAGTATGATCGGCCAGCAACGAGATTAACAATGTGCGACTTGCCAACGCCATATATGCCCTGAAAAACCCTCGTGGCAGCCACGTCCTCAGTGTTTTCGTACTTGATTCGCCTGAGGTCGCCCGTGTTTATAATCTCCATGATCTGTATGCCGTACGTCAAGAAAAGCAAACACGAGTGAATTTCACCGGTTGCACACCTTTATTGCCGTTTTCTCACCAACGCCACGAATAGAGCGCGCTTCGCTGAATGATTTGATCGGATTGGGATGGTTTCGCAGGGCACGAATACCTATGATCGACATCTAAACGATAGAAACGAACTTCAATTTCCAACGTACACTTTCCATAGCTAAATGCACGCCAGCGATCCTCCTCAGAAGACTTTGCTTTGTGAAGCTCCATGAGTTGCTCCAGCTGAATAACAGTCAAAAAAGACATGTAGCAGAAGAGTGAAGGGCCACCTTGTCTACAATATGCTGGTTAGCACAAGCGGTCGGTTGCTGCCCTTTGCGATCACACGTAAAGCCCTAAAAAAGACATGAAGTGAAATAGTTGAAATAGCTTTCCGTTCCCTTCGAAAAGCAATTAACGCACCCTTCTCTGTGGTGGTACTCGGCGATAGTCGAATTCGCCGTCTTCATCATCAGAATCTGACGCATCTCGACACCACTAGAAACAGATATGAGGCTGAGTATATGAACCACAGATAACTCTACTGACCTTGGCTTCACGATCTGCTTTTGCTTGGGCATAGTACTCTGCAAGGGGATCCACCTTTTCCGGTGCCTTTTCACCGCCAGGAGCATCAGTCTTGCGACCCTCGATGCATCGGAAATCAAGTGGTGGTGGTGGCAAAACGGTGAGAGGAGCTCCATTATTTCCAGTTGGTGTCCTCTCCTGGGAAAAATTCCTGTAACGACAAAGTAAATCCCCCCAAGAAACTTAGTACTAAGTTAGGATGAAACCTACGATATGTTACTTATGTCACCGCCGCGATTATTCGGGTCGTCCGTGCTGAGCACGGATCTGTGGCTTGACTCAGCCCGATGGATGTTCTTCCATTTGCGACCAGCATCAATGCGTTCCGAAAATGCTGCATGCATAAATTCAAAATCAAGCGGATCATCTTCGCTTCCGCTGTCACCGCCTTCCGGGGTTAATTTCAATCTTCGTTTCCTCGTTCGTCCATAGCCAGACACGACCCAGTTCCAGGTGACGGTGGGGATGTGGTCAGGTATGTCCGACAGTGACTTGAGCGACAATGATTCCAGAGTATGACGGATACCTGCATCCGTCACTATATGCGTCACGACCGCTGGATCATATTTCGGAACCAGTGTTCCTCCGTGTTTCACAATCTGAAAAAAGGTTTAGTACGACGCCAATAGTCAGTAGAAATTCTCGCGCAATGGCGAAGTAAGAAAGAGTGTGTAGATATCTCACGTATTCCATGCGCCCCCGGGTTGTGGGGCTCGCGTACATCATGTCGCCTCCAGCATAAAATATGCGTTTTCCTTTGAGATAGTTGGTCTTGAACTTAGCCGAATCGATGTGGGATCGTAACTTCTGAGCATACTCAAGCGGTGTAAAAAGTTTAGGCTTGTCCTTCGTTTGCTTACTACTGCTCTTCTTGCCAGAGACTTTCCTAGATGCCTTGTTACTGCTAACTGTCTTACGCGCCTTAGATTTTCCCGGGACCAGTAAATTGGGCGATAGCTGAGCTTCGGTGGAAGGTGCGGGAGACCTGCTGGCGTCGCAGGGTTGTCGAGATGGTGTAGCTCCGGGGCTCGTGATATTACTGGTGTTTGCATGTGACGGTATATTAAACTCTGCCAGGGATCTGGGCACTGGGTTACCTGCAACACGGCTATTGCGTGTGAATTTGTCACTCGATCGAGATGACGGTTGATGACGCACGGGGAGGTGCCTGTAATCGGTGCCATACTCCGAATGCCATTTGCTGGTGACAAGTGGGGTGATTCCTGCACAACCTCAACCTCTCTCTGACCATAAAATGTAGTGGAGCTGGAAACATCTGTTGTGTAGCGTGATGGAACCAGTTGGGGCTGAACTGCGTTCATGTTGGAATAATTGTCAGGTGTTGAAATAAGTGGAGTATTGGTCTTTCGTCTCTTTGATTGCCGCACCACGTTCCCGCGAGTACGTGCATGAGCGGAAGATGGTCCATAGACTCGTTCATTTTCCAACACAGCCGGATCAGTATTCTGGGAAATTTGCGATAGCTGGGCTGGCCCAGTGGAGTCGGGCACGTTGTCGTCACCGGCTGTGCCTGAATTTGCCCGCTGGGATATGAGCGCCTCAACAGGGCCATGAATAAAATTGGAGAAAGAAACGCCGCTTCCTCGTGCCGTTATCCTCGAGGTACTCGGATCCAGAACTGGGTTGTCGGAAACGAACTGATGAAGAGAACAACCTAGTATATGCTTGGGAATAGAACGTTCCTCTGTTTCTTGGTGGCAGACGGTGGCGCGATCCGTCACGGCACATGTGCTTTTTGGCAACGATTGTTCTCATGTACCGCAAAAGCAGATGGGTAAAATGAAACGCACATGGAAAACGGGTCAGGAATGCTCGAGCCGCTCTTCTCATTTTTCGTTTCTGCATCGGGCACCAGAGATCGATTGTGTCTGCGCAAAGTTAGCTGTTGACCCGACCTACGGTTCGTGCTGACGGGGGCTCACTGTTCGACAAGGCCGTGCTCCTGTTGAGGTGGTCTACACGTATCACGGGGCGAAAGAGGGTGCGATGCCTGCGGGCCGCTGGCCCAGGAGAAAAAGAAGCTGGTACCGGAACGTTCCCTGAAGTGGGTGAGCGACATCGATTTCGACAAGCACCGTGCACGAACGGATTCTCGAGTAATGCTGCGCGACGGGTTCGGATATATGCGTCCAAATCGTCGTCCTGGTCGTTCATGCGCCTGTCCAGTTCGGCAAAGAAGTCGTCCATCATGGGCGCGTGTTGGAGTGCAAGTCGCGTGTTTAGGGGGAGACATCCCACGGATGCGAGTCACATGACTAAATGCTCACACGGAGGAGGACGCTAAGCCACTTTGGCATACGATGAGGCGGGTGGCGTTTGGTATTCGAATTGTTGTGAGTTGTTCCTGAGAATCATATGGAAGCTATACTGACAGACTTGACGGCGGTCCCGGGGTTCCCTACGAGCTGAGTGCAAGTCTAATAAGTCTCGTTATCGTGATAATGATAGCAAACCGGCTCGAGCTCGGATGGCACGAGATCACGTAACAGCTGACACCTGCCTCGCACAGCCCTCAGTTTGGCTTAGAGAATTTCAGTTGGATGCAGTCTTCTTTGGCTCACCTCTCTTTATCCTCTTTCGCTACCGATCGATGTCTCCGTTCTCTCCATCGTTTTCGCCCTTGGGTCTGTCTTCCCCCTTCTGTAGCGCCTTCGCTCTCACCGCATCGGGTCCACGCGGCCCAGATCATTCCGCGACGCACTCGCCCCAACATTCGTGCGTCGCACCCTACCCTCCTCCCCCCAATTTCCTTTCATTTCGCATTGTCAAGTATCCCATCTTTCCGGCCCACATGCACGTTTCTCATCTCAACGCTGTATTCAACAGGGCTGCTTGTTTGGACCTCGTGCCCAGCTTCTACTCTAATTCGCTGAGTTACTATCGGTATAAAACTCAGTAGTTGCAGCGGCGTCCAATTTTTGTCTTGCCAACAGACTGTCATCTCCATCAATCCCAGTACGCACGCCGTTCCCCCCTTGGCTCTCTCGACCGCTGTCAGCCATGGCGATTGAACTCAATAACCGCCACAATCGGCAGGACGACAACGAAGCCAGCATTGATGGTCTTTCCTCTTCCAGCGTATTGGGCTCAAACGGCTCCGACGATGATGACGACGACGGTTCTTCCGATACCTCGTCCGTCCTCACCGAACTCGGAGAAAACGAGTTCCCTGGCCACTTTAGAGAACATGGTGGCCGGCTCTTCCATTCTCATGGTAACTTGCCATACCCATTGCCTGTCGACACCCACGAACAAAGTGTGCGTCGTTATCTTTTCCTCTATCTCTCCTGCTCAAATATCTCTTTCCAGAGACTCAACGCACAGCACAGAGTACTGCGCGACTTGTTGGGCTCTCATTTTGTTGGTCCCGTCCCCCAAGTGTTGGCCTATGACCAAGGAAGGCAGAAACGCGTCCTCGACCTCTGTACGGGGACTGGTCAATGGTATGTAATTACGTTTGATTAATTCTCAATCCATCTAATCTCTGCCTCCGGTCTCTTTCATAGGTTGATGGATATGGCAAGAGAATTTAGACACGTCAGGTTCTCCGGCGTAGACATTGGTACGTACAAAACACGTTGCATTTGTTCTAAGCCCTTACCCTCAACCTTATTTGCCGCTCGCTTCCGCATGCAGTTCCGATCGCAACCCGGCGTCCCCTCGCTAACACCCATTTTGAGATCCTCGATGTCACGCAACCACTTCGTTGGCCTGACGCTGTCATGGACTTGGTCCATGCACGTAGTGTTTCTCTGGCGGTACGTCGTTCTTTCATTTCATTTATTTCCTGTTGATCATTCTATATTCAGATACCCAATTACCAGGAAATGCTACATGAAGCCGCTCGTGTTCTTCGACGTGGCGGCATGTTTGTTTCGGGAGAGGTGGGCCGGCATGTAACGTTCGCTCCCGGTTACCAGGGCAACCCAGCTGTAGAAGCTCCCGGCGCCACGCGATTCTTCAAGGTTGTCAACGATATCTTGGTATCCATTGGACTCGACGACATCACTGGCCACATCCCCCACTTGTTGAGATCCACTGGGGCATTCACCGATAGTCGCATTACGGATTATTTCATCCCTATCGGCGAATGGCGTCCAACTACGCGCGAGAAGGCTTTAGGCCGCGCTCACCTTAGCGCGATGTCCATGTTTGCAGAAAGCTTGAAACCTCTTCTGAGGGACCTGGGTGCTCTCCCGGAACGGGAAATAAATGAGCTGGTCGAAGGATACATTCGCGACATGCGCTACGTTTCCGGTCTGGTGAGCGTCTACCGCACGGTGTGGGCCTACAAGGCTTGAACGGATATCATTGCCCCGTGCTCCAATGAAGCCTGTTGACCAGGCTCGTACGAAGTTGGTTTACTTTGTTTTTGTTTTCTTGTGGTTGCTCTATGTACCTTTGAAGTGCTATTGTATGTCTGTTGCTATGCCTTACCTTTGTTCTTGCTTTGTACTCTATCTTGTTGTGTCGCCCGTAGCTGAAAACCTATACAATCGCTGGTCCGTCGTGAAACTCGTGCTGCTCCACCAATGAACATTATTTTGTCGTGCGCTTGTGGGAAGGATTGATCATTGATCGGTTTCTACCGGTTATTCCGGCGGTTGGCAGATACCCGTAACCCCACGGGATAACGAGGCGACAAAACATCCGTTGTACGAATCTTCGATCAAGAATTGCAGACACGCACCATGACGATCGTCCTTGGTTTTTCCCTTTACCCCACTGGCCCAGGGCCTGCACGGCACGTTACCTTACTGAAAAAACGACGAAAGGTGACTGTCGCGTGCCCTTGGCAGTACTGCATTGGTCTTTTTTTATCCCGCCAAGTGGCGAGTCGACGCATTCGCCTCGCCAGGGTTCACATTTGACGAACGCGGTCGTAGTACGATACGTCCGAAGAACCCCAAACCAACCGACGTCGAAAGGTACGTTGAGGTTATTTGATCAACGAGAAAAAAAGGAAGGGTACTTGGCATCTGTTAGGAAGCTGAGACTGGGTGCCTTTTATTCTTTTTTGGTCGTCTGACTGGTAGCGCGGTACGAGAAAATCGTGACGTCGAACTGGGCAGACGATCTTTTATAGCCTCCTTGGGCCAGTGAGTCGGCCCGGGACTCAAAGGAACCGAGTGTGTTTGCACGCCAGAATCATTGATATGATGCCAAGCACTTCCCTTGCCGAGGCTACCGCGGCCAGGGATTTTTAAGACTGAGCATCTTCTGGGCCAGCGTGTCACTCACTTGTATATAAAGGCGCTCTGTGAAACAGACCATTTCTTCCGCCTTCCTTTCACTTTAAATCCCTCCCATGTCGCAACCATGCCAGCTATACATAGTGCCGTTGAGGTTCCCTCGGTGTTTGTGACCAAAAAGAAACTGCTCTCCGTATACTCACTTGTTTCGCACGCGCGAAGGAGCCATACAGTGACAATTTTCTGACTGAGCATTCACAATGCATTAGGGTATCTAGACAACTGTCCTTGGCCTATCGACGCTAAGTATGCACGACGTCGTCCTTCATGTCCAAGTTTATCATGTTCTGCTTTAAGCAGGTACCGTCCCATTCAACCTGAAGTCTCTGCTACTGGCTCCGACCGAAAATGTGATGGTACCATTTGGCTTGGCCCAGCCTTGGCGCACCACATCCCAGATCGACAGATCGTAGCGGGAGAGTGTGATAGATGCCCGCCCCGACTGACCCGGTGAGAGATCAATGTTTGTGAATCCTTTTAGGATGGAAGGAGGTTCGCCAGCCCAGGGGGGGTGGTGAATATAGAGTTGGGGAATCTTGGTGCGAAAAAAGAAAACTTGAAACAGATAACAAGAAGGAAAGTCACTAGACTTACATCGCCACCAAAGTAGGAACCAGTGTTCATTACGTCAAACGTTACCTGGAATGCGGGCATGTGAAGCCTGGCAGCGAGAAGACAGTCATGATGATAAAAAGGCCCTTCTCAAATAACAAACAACTCACCACAACGCGGTTGTAGAACCCTGAGCAATGGGTGTAGCACCTCCGGCAGCCCAATTGTCAACAAGATGTGCTTCTGGAACATCCATAGATTCGATGGGCATGATGGCGAGGTTCGAGTAATCAAAAGAAGAGTAACTCAAGCCAAAACCGAATTCATAGCGCGGGGTAATGTTTTTCTAACCATTCGTCAATAAACATCAATTACGTGACGCATAATTAACTCACAGCATCAAACCAGCGATAATCAATGAAAAGCCTAAACGAACGAGTCAATAACCTTAACTCTTTAAGCAGATCAAAGAACGTACCCTTCAGTGTAGTCAATGGGTAGGATCCCGTTCGGGTTGCCACCCAAGGTCAGCTGAGCAGGGTAATCGCTAGCGTTCTTGGCGATCGTGTATGGTAGGCGACCAGAGGGATTCCAGTCTCCATACAACACATCTGAAATCGCCTGGCCAGCTTCATTTCCACCTAGGCTGGCCCAGAGAATCTGCATGCCACATCAGAGACCACAGAGGGAAATAGAATCAAAGAAATACAAACGGCTTTGACATTGGGATGATCAACCCAAGGCTCGATGATGAGCGGCCCGACGCTGTTCGTAACAACGATAGTGTTGTTGTTTACATCAGCAACAGAAATAATGAGGTCGTTTCCATTGTTCCACGCAGTCAGATTTTTTCTGTCGCCTTGATTTCCGTCGACCGTAATATAGTCCTGCACTCAAAATCAACCATGCGTCAATGTGCCATATCAGATAACCGCACTTCTCCTGAGTCAGAATTGATGAACACAATGGCAACTTCCTGGCCATAGGCTGCGCTTGCCGCCTGCGCAAGGTCCCAGTCATTAAAGTCCCATGTGAGAACAGTCTGATCAGCTTTGGCACGAGCTTGAATGGCTTCGTAAGGCTGTCGAGAAATCCTCAATTTTGATAAGGAAACGCAGGTCGGGAAATGTGCAACTAACAGAAATAAGATACGAAAACCTGTCTGTCCTAAACGCCAAGTCAGCACGCATGAAAGCTAAGATGAAGAATCGTACGCACCCAGATCCCCAGCCCATGGCAAGAATGCCCGTTGGGACACCACCCTGGTCTGGGTACTCATTAGGGCCAGACACAGGCGGCGCAGCATCGCTTCCAACTAAAACCATGGTCTCGGGCTGCATCAATGGCAATGCACCCTCGTTCTTGAGTAATACGATGCCACCAGTCGCGACCTCCTTGACGACTTGGGCGTGGTTACTCTGAGCATTGACTTCTAGATTAATAGGGTCATAGAGATTCCATGAGTCGATAGTCGTCTGTGGATAGTCTTCATCCTGATGCATGTAGTACCACGCAGCGACAATACGTGTGGCCATGTCATCGAGACGAGCCGTAGAGATGGTGCCATTCAGGACAAACGCCGTCAAATTTCCGCCGAAGTAGGAAGTGCCTGAATCAAAGGTGATGTCACCAGGCATGGTCATCTGCAAATTGGATGTTAGCAGATCACTATAAAATAGGCGATTAAAGAGCACAAACGTCAAGACCGGCAACGGCAGACAATGTGCTCATGGTTGCAGACCAATCTGACATGATGACTCGTGGCATCTCAGTACATGAACCAATGTCATTGTAAGAGGGTACCCACAGCCCTGGAAGCCAAATTCCCTTTTCAGCATATCGTTCAACGTTTTATTGTTATTGCAGGCATAAGTGTAGTTGATGAGATCTGAGGTGGGTGGTTAGAGCGCATACTGCATATCATAATATTCAATTCACTGTAGCTGCACATGACTGAAGACACTCCGGCCATTACGGAACGCATAAATGGCTGGGCATAAATTTCATGCTCGGTGCGGTCATCTACGTTGGACGATTCTTGGGTACGCATGTATTCTTGCTCGCTACCAAAGATGCAGCGTGAGAAATCAATAATTATGTCGAGGACCAACTCAACTTGTTAATATAGTGCTTAGCAGTGGCCTGGACACCAGCAGCTTGCAATCCGAGGATGGTCTCGTAAGCAGCCTCTCCGGACAGGAAAGGGTCGGCGCCGAAACCTTCCCAGTTACGACCACCTTGAGCGACGCGTCCCATGTTCATCATAGGACCGAGGGCGATGTTAACACCCTTGTCCTTGAACTCTTGACCCATCGCGAGTCCTCGAGCGCGAATTAAAGCACGGTTCCATCTACAACAAGTAACGGGTCTGTAAATGCAGAAAATAGGGTCGGAGCACTCACGTTGATGCCGCAGTAATACCGGCTGGGAACGCGCTGACTAGTTGGGCAAAGCGGACACCGAGAGGAGAGTCCTGCGAAATGTGAGAAGAGGATCTTTGTATTATATGAGAAATCAACATACTTGAAGGCAGAGACCGGGGAATTGGCCGACTGGGGGAATATTTCCTACGCAAAGGCCGTTTGCCCAACCGACACCAGTAGTAATGTTGACCTTTTGCTCGATGGTATAGTTGGAAATCTACAACATTGTTGAGGGCAAAAAGAATGAGAGCTAAGCAGCGTCAAGAGCGAAGTGATGCGAACCAATGCTTGAGCCTTGGAATACGCGATGGACCATGCAGGTGCAAAGTCGGGCACAACAGTCGGGTCAGGGCTAACGGGGGGAGGGTATAATGGGTCAGTCTCAGGGAAGACTGGCGGCTCTGGGAGAATAGTGGGTGTCGGGAACGGGGTGAAGGGGTAGGAAGACAGCGGGAGGCTGATGGGCGTTGTTGTGATTGATGGGCTAGCGACTGACGCCGTAGGAGAGGTGCTATTAGCGGAATAGTTTGACGGGGATGGAATCGCGGGAGTGCCAGACGAATTCGAGGGGGTTTGGGAAGGAGTGTATATTAAAGTCGTGGAGAGAGCGGACGGTGACGAGGACAGAGAGTTGTTGGTGTCTGCGAGGACGACGCATGGAGCGACGAGCAGCACCGAGAACGAGAATCGGAACAGTTTCCGCGCCATCTCGCAAAGGAGAACTCGAGGGTGCGGCCGAGGTGCAGCCAGTGGCGTTTTTAAGGGTCAACAATGCGCCCACAATGGTATAATCCTAACGAAATTCGGGATCAGTGGTCAGTGCGTGACTCATCCTTTGGACCACCTGACCAGGCATGGTCGTCGAGGTTAGCCGTCAGCAGGCCGCTTTCCACGTCTTTTCAGGGGCCAAGAGCACGAAGCAAGGCTGCAGTGCCCCCACAGTCCCTATGGATACTTGATGAGATGACACGCCGTGATCGAGCTCGGGATCAGGTGACAGCACGCTGATACAGGTACTGTCAAACTTGAAGTTTGAATGTTTGAACTTCGAACCTGCTCAAAACCACGTCTACGTTAGAAAAGCAGCTCTCCGCGGATGAGCCTTCTGCTTTCAGATCTGGCAGTACTCATTTCGAATTTCGAAATTGTGGAGAAGCCCTCATTTAGAACTGCGGTGGCGCTCTAGTAATCCCCGATTTGGCAGTTGCGTGTCCCATTCTCTCATGCTGGCGTTCAGTGCGAACGCCGTTGAGAATGGCAGAATCTCGTATCAGGAAATCATGTCGTGTTGTGCCACTACTCAGGGTGTCCGGCCCCAGGGGGCTGGATGTTTACCGACACGGTGATCTCCGCAACTGTGGAAGGAGAAGTCTCGCCACTCGGAGAAGATCTGTCAAACACTTTTTATGATCCGCTCGCATAGAAGTTGAACGTTGATCCTTCTAGAAGTAATTATTTTGGCTGACGGGCTAGCCCTGTTGAGCGTATCAATATTATGATCAGTATTAGCATTACTGGTTTGGATGACTCGGTGTTCGTATCGCTCATACTGACTCACATTCTTTCAGCTAATGCCTTCGTATCAATTCAGTCGCTGCGGGTGTGCCACTGAGTACTACGGGCTCGACGACGACGAGAGCACGGGCACGAAGGAACCCGAGATGGTCCATCTCGAGTCTCGATATCGGCGAGCCGACGACAACACGTGAAGTTGCCTACCACATGAAAACGACGGCGTCCTGGCGTGCACACTGACCGGCAGCTCAATTTTGAGGGCACAGGTGAGTGCCACCCGCCTCGACGACAATCATTCCAGTTGAATCGACTCAAATGCGTCCCCAGTCGAGCTCAAGCGACTCAAGTTGAGCCCGCCGTTTGTGTCGCGGAGCCTGCAAGTCCCAACGCGCGTGACTCTCCATCGCCTCCGCCAGTGCCCAGTCTCGACCGCTCTTTTACGTTTTCTTCGCTCCTGGCACGCAAGTTCCAGCGACGTCCAACATACCGTTCGCCTTCAACAAAAACAGTCTCGTTCCTCTCCCCATACCATGAAGGTGACATTAGTCAGTTTTCGTTTTTATTTTCTCTTACAGTCTTAAACCAGTTTCGTGGTTTGGGTAAATGACTACCATCTTATGCTCCTCCCGGCACTTCTCCGTGCAAATCTCAAATTCGCCAACGCCCCTGAAATCTTTTGGTGTCTCTTCGTTCGTGAATCGCTTCTACGTGGCATACTTGCAGCTGATTTTGTTCGCTTCCAAACCGCGAGCTATGTAAGACATTTCAGACAAGCGGTTAGTCGTATTCTCGTACCCGAGGCCCTCCCAAAAGGTACTCAAGTCGAGGGGACTGATACCGGCACAAACAAACGGCGTTTCGTTGACGTCAGGGTATTCCCAATGGGTCCCGACATTAACTCACTGCGGGAGAAGAGGTGGGTCTGATCTACATCTGGGACGGACTCATTTGGGGCCACGGACGCCAACGTGATGGAATAGACGTGAACTCGACGTTCAATATCGAGTTCATCTTCTGAGACAGCGTTATGCTGGCATGAAGATGATCGTCGGTCGGGACATGCTCGATAGAATCCAAGCAAGTGTTGTCGTCTTGCGTTCATTTCGAACTCTCATTCATAGTGATTCCAGGGCGTCCGAAACGAGAATTTTCCTACATACTCAAGAAGTAATTTTCAGCCAATGCTTCGCCATGTTGACTGTTGCAGGCGTCACGAGTTCGCATGAGGGGATGGCACTGCAGACACACGAGTTTGTGGAATGCCAAGAAGGAAGGCACGGATATCTCATTCTGGGCGAGGTACGTAGCACATCATTCGAGCGAATAGTAACGACGTGTTGATTGGGAATTTTACGTTAGTTTACAGGATCGTATAGTTACTCTGGCTTCCATTCTTGCATTTCCGTGAACCCGTACGATACGCGTGAGACTGCCGCCAGGTGAGGGCACTGATGCTGGTATGATTATTGAGAATCTGATATGGATGTCAGGCACTGAAAATGAGCGATAGAGGCATTCTCGCGCTGGAAAGATTTGCACAACCACGTTGTCACTCAGAATGCTCAAGCATTTGTCACATCCTTCCTCACTCGTTGTCTTTCGCACCAACACGGAGCACACCGCATAAACTGATATCTCTCTCGTCCTCGCAGTCGAAGTGGCGCGTTTGATCTCCCAATACAAGCATTCATCAAAACGGCTACTATTGCTCGACTTTGAAGGCGCGCATGTGGATCCGCGACATGTCCCGCGTCGGACTCCTCACATCTTTCGAACGTCAAGAACACGTATCCACGTTACTCAATCAGAGGATCAAAGGAATAAAGTCGGGCTGTTGAGTGGGCTGCGCTCGATAAGATCGCTGCGGCTGTTCCGGGAGTGGGTATCGTTGCCGAAAATGGGATCTTTTATCAAGACGAGGGAGACGAAGAAGAATACCCGCGACGGATCGATATGGTGGCCAATCTGAACTTTACTTGAAAAGGACCGTGTACGGAGATACTCGCCGGACATGCGCCGCGTTGTTCTTCTACTCGTGTCAGCGTCGCCAGAACCCGTTGTGCGTGATCAAATAGATGTTGCATATTGGGTGCTAGAAAAGACGAGCCTAAGTAAAACAGTGGGACGAAATGCGGACAAGCTACCTGGGGAGAAGGGAGCGAGGCGTGATAGAGGAAAGATGACAAAGAAAGAGTTAAGAGCCCATGTAGGTCTGTCTAGGCTGCATTTACTTGCAGTAGCTTACTGATTACATAAAGTGTCCGTCCTGGACAGACACTGGACAGAGTGCACTACTACTACTACTACTAATACGTCATTTTGGAATTAAGAGTCAAAATGAAAACCTCAGAATGTTCCAGAAAGTATGGGATAAAATAGTACCCATCAATGCGGTCAGAATGAGCTATAAATCATGC
>JBBPML010000392.1:0-22918 GCA_038090275.1 Austroboletus novae-zelandiae | reverse complement strand
TGGCCAGGAAGAATACGAGATCGAGAAGATCATCAAACACCGCGGGTCCCCGACGGCCCGACAATACCTGATCCGATGGAAAGGGTACTCCGCCGAAGAAGATTCCTGGGAACCCGAACGGAACCTATGGAACTCCACAGATATCCTCAATGGATATAAACAACGCCACAGCCTCTCCTCCCCCCAGATCCATTCCATCGCCTCAGTCATGTCCCTCCCCACCACCCCCACCTCCGACATCGTCGAAACCGGCTGGTCATCCACCGCCAATGCCCAGGACCAACTGGACCCCAACTACGAACCCCCCGTACCCCCCTCCGTCCCCTCCAACGACGTATGGGCCAGATATACCTGGTCTTCCCCCGCATCCCCTGTTCCCCTCATCGATAGGCTCTCTGACCGCCGCGCCCCCGTCAACCATCCCCCGCTGTCTTTCCCTACACACCCATTCCCCCTCGACCAAGACCTGGTCGATGCCACGGCGTATCAACTACGTCGTCTTCCTCTCTCCCGCGCCCTCTTAGATACCATGGAGCCTAACTCCACCTTTACCCACCTTTACCAGACCTTCCTCACCATGTCGCGAATCCTCCTCACTACTTCCGCCCCCACCGCCTCCGCCGAAACCGCCGCATACCACTCCCACCTCGCGCACATCCTCCGAACTCTGGAACGTCATATTATCCAAACCATGTACCAATGCGATATGCTGGCCTTCGTCGCGGAGGTCGACTCCCATCTTCGCTACCCCTCCCCATCCACTTTCGTCACTGCACCAGAGTCACCCCCCATCTCCGCATCGTCCTCCCCCCTCAATGAGACCGAACTACAGGTTCTCTCCCGCTTCGACCACCCACGAGCCCCATCCCCCCGCCCTCACGCCGCTCTCCAATGCTTCCATTGCCACACTGTGGGGCATATTCGTATCAATTGCCCTCGTTATCAGTGCAACAAGTGCAAGGAGTACGCCCCGGGCCATCAACGTTTCTCTTGCCCCTCGTGGCCTCGTCGCTCCCCCGTTCTCCCTCCCTCCTCCTCGTCGGGCTCCTCCTCTCAAGAATCTTACCACAGGGCCCCGCGCCGTCTCCCGTTCTCCCGAGCCCGACATTCTCCGGTCGTTCGACGTCCCGCCCGCTCCCCCTCCCCTGACATGGACCCCTACGTCTCATTAGAGGCAGATTTTAACGATGCCAGCTCCGGCTATGGTGATTTTTAGTCTTCGTTGTAGACTTGACCCTTAACCAGGGGGTAATGTTACGATTCACTTATACCCCTACTCTTTTCCCTTACTCTTACGCTAGTTCCCCTACAGACACTGCTCTCGCCGTTCGAGTCCCGCTTGAGCCACTTTACTATTCCTCCTTTTCTCTTATCTTCGCTTACCTATTTAGCGTGACTCATCCGCAGTATCCGCAGCTGTACTATTATTGTTATCTCTGACTCGCCTCCCTTCTTCGCGATTCCATCGCATTCTATCGTCGAGTCATCTCGTTTACGCTCCGCTTCATTCTCCCGAGACTCGTGTATTTAAACCTCTCGATACCCTCGATGTATTCCCCAAGTTAGACCTACCCGAATCTACCTTGATCATCAACTCCTCTCGGGCCCCCTTGTCCTCGCCTTGCTACCAAGAAGGCGTTCCCCTCGTCCCCCTTGTCGTCGCTCCTCCATAGCGACTCCCTCGTCCCTGTGTCACAACATACGTTGACCAGGTCAACAGCTCACGATATACCATTGAGGCTGAGGATAGCGGATCGCCCGTCTATCAACCCTTGCCACGTCAGCTGAATAGCGACGTTAACGTCCCCTCGCCCCCTCGTCCCTCGGGTCTACGCCTGAGCGTAACATCAGGTCAACCTTGACAAACACACATTGGAGGTTGCTTCAACCTGGAATTCTTCGGTATGTATTATGCATGGATCTCATCAGCGTTTGACAAAGAATTCATCAGGTTATATTTACTCTTCCTATCACCCATTTTGCACATGTTGCAAATGTGCACGACTGTGATGAGAGCGAGTTCTACATCAGGAAGGAGGTTCTTATCATCTCTGGCCCAGATAAAGGCTGGCGAGGGACACTTCGCAGTCTTGGGAAGGACATGTGCACTGTTGCGCAAGGGGCTTTCTCTTGTGCAAGCTACACAAGGAAGATTGTTATTGTCAGGCAAGTTGGTTTATAACATCATAATATATCTATCTATTTACTTCAGACGCTATTTGTAGGGGCAAGGAAATGACTCTTTCAGGGTGGAAGTTAGCCCCCACCCAGTACCTTGAAGTTGCTAGTGCATTTGCACAAGGAGATGTCCCTGATGTACTGTACCGGCAAAGGACTCTGCCTCCAGACATTCCTGGTGAGCAAGATAATGTACCATTGGGGCCTTTTGAAAGTTCTCATAAAGCTGCCCTTCTAGACACCCCCAGCGATAGTGTGCCTTCAGGACCTACCAGGAGCTCTAGCAATCCTTGAGTGATTGATGATGATGATCATGCTCAGATGGAAAATGCCGTGCTGAGATCATGTAGGTTCGATCCCTATAATATTTGATGAGGGCTAATGCATCAATTCACCCTATCCAGCCTTTGACTTCATGCTACGTTCCAACATTTTGAAGTTCCTTGAAACTTTTCGAGCAGTCTTCCAAATATTGCCCAGTTAGTGTGATACCTATACAGGTTGACTTGTCAAAATGGAGGTTCCTAGTCCCTTCCAAGGTCCATCCAGGCCAGCACCACACAGACATCTTGCTGTTCACCTGACCTCTCAAACAAAGGGTGGGCAAATGTTGGTAGAAAATATCCTGGAGAGATCTTTGCAATTTTATGCACCCATCAAGAAGAACACAATGTGTATGGTCATCAAGGGTATGGAAGGAGGAGGAGGGGAAAGAATTGGGACAGTTCTGTTAGCAGCAAAAGTGTCCTTCAAGGAGCAGAAGATCATTATAAGGCATTTTGATGGCATATTGGTCAATGAAGAGGCTTTCCCTTTTTCCAGAGTCATTTTAGTTGAAAAGGCAATCTGAAACATCTGTATTTTCTTTTTTTTCCTGCATCTATTGTCGAGATGTACAGTGTAATATATATGTATGTTCATTATCTGCTACGTCCACATCCAGAGCTATTCTTCAGGTAAATTCTCAAAAAGTCCGACATGACCCAATCGCCATCATATTCCAAAAGCTGGGGATACCTTTCCTTTGCCTAGACAAAGGGTCAGAGAAGGGTACCATGATCAAGGTGAGATGCAAGCAACCTTCGCAAATACCATCTTGAGTTGTTCCCTCGATTGCCTGCTGCACAGTTTCAAGGTGGTGAGATGCTCTCGAGCCAGATGGCAGGTAAGTAATAAACTACATAGATGTAAATGTCAGACTGACCCGAATTTCCTCATATTCAGCTGGCAGCCAACCAAGCTTATCTTGTAGATTGTAACCACCTTGATTGAGTCTTGAAACCTCACCCCGAGGTTTGCATATCAAATCTTTAGGCAACGGGGTGGAGGGCAGTATAACGGGAGGCTCTAGCATTTGTGCTTGAACGATCAAAGCACCAGCTTCATCATGAGGAAATATCTTATGTTGTGTCAATGGTGGTGGGCAGATCACACTTTCCAGGACAAAAACAGCATGACATGTGAGAGGAGAGAAATATCGGTGAAACATCCAGTGTGATAAGACTTTGGGCATTAGTGAGGAGTATGGGAGATGAAGTCGCTGCCAACATATATAACACCTCTGATAATAACATAAGATAGCTATGTAGATAGCCTTGGAACTTGTACCTATAACTGGTATCTACATTGTCCTGTTGCATAGTTACTACAATTGTAACTTCTCTGAACTACGCCACTTACTTAGGCTGCTACTATGCAGCACTTTGTTGGATAAGTCTGCTCCCATCACCTTTTTTACTTATCCTTTTTGTCTTTTTGTTCACCAGTACACTATAGTACATCACTATTATACACTGGTATACTGAGGGAGGCAGGGTAAGCTGAGATGGTGGAAAGGGAAAGAATTGAGCATGTGAACACTTCTGGCATAAATAGTGTCCAACGATTGGGGGCACATGACTTCAGTTCACCACGAATGCTGGACTTCACAAAATTTTCAGCGATTGGAGGCACATGACTTCAGTCCACACTTCACATGAAGTCATGTACTCCAAATTGCTGGACACTATTTAAGCGTGGATTATTCACATGCCCAACTCTTTTTCTTTTGCCATCACCCAATTCCCATAGAGCAGGCCTCCCAAAATCACTTTATATAGCAGCAATGTATTATTATTATGAATGCACTCGTTGATACATACATTGCAAACAAAAAAAGAATAGAAACAAAGGAAGCAGGGAGTATGTCGTTACCATGTTGCATGAAAATAATAGCAGATTGTGTATCTAGATCTGTTGCTACCATTGAAGACCCAGTATTCCTGATCAAGGATGGTTAAGCTCAACAAATAAGTATGTCACTTGTCGAGCAATTCATTCCAACATTGATGAACTAGTGTAGAATATTCGTCTCGCATTGCATGCTTCAATCACGTTCTGGGCACAGCCCGCCCTCTTATAGTATGTTATCACTGACTTAATTTATATAGGTCTCATTATGGATAACCGCCATCCTCCATCCTCTCCAATGGGAAATAATACCAGCCATCTGACACCTGCCAACTTATACTTCCAGTCCTCTCAGCCTCCATTATACCCTCTGAAACGGAAGAGGGATGACGACCCAGCTAATCTACCACCCGCGAAGCAGTCCTCTACTTCCACAGGAATAGACGCAGTTAGTCCGCATGCCAACCTTTCCTCCTCAAGCCTCTAACTCTGATGCTAGTACCCGGGGGATAGAATCCCCACCAATTTTTTGCCTGCTCTAGTGAGTTCATCATGCCCCACCCTCTTTGCAAAGCCCTAACTCCTATACTACCTCTGAAGAGGAAGAGGGATGATGATCCCACTGATTTGCCACTCACAAAACAGACTCTTATTTTTGAGGAAACTGGTGTAGTCAGTTTGTTCAGTATTTCTTCTGAGTGCTTCTAATTAGTATCCAAAGTGGAAGGGGGACAAACTCCCTACCGAATTATCCCCCACCTCTCCTCTTTCCCTACAGGAAATCAAACTGGTAGGTTCCTTTAAGATCCTGATGTCTTGTCATTATCTCATCTTTTGCTCCCGCATCCCACCACATCCTTGCTGATCCTCCCAGTTGAACTGCTGCATGAAATCATTGATTTCCTCAGAGTTGAGGACCTTTGGACATGCACACAAGTTTCTGTCACTTTCAAACATATTGCTGGCCCTCGCTACCTTGCCACCCTCAAATTTACACCGTGGGGGACTTTCTGGATAAGCATCAATGAAAACAATTGTGAGGCCCTTATGGTGTGGAGATGCATGGCCGGCTTTACTTGCCCAAAGAACCTGTATTGCTCTATGTTCAACATGAACAATGCCCATCTAGTGGTGCTACAGATATTCTTTGAGGCACCCCAATGCACCAACATACTCATTGTGTATCTATTTTGCTTCAGTAATGCATCACTAGCATCAACTGCAACCCTTCTTGCAAGTATCAGAGTGTCTAGGTGTCGGACACTGACATACTCTGCTCGATCCAATCCCTCTATGCCCCACATATCATTTCCAAAATCTTCATGTGTGGCGCCTAGCCAACTTGAATTGTTTTCATCAAGCTGTAATAAGATCTTTGTCCGGCCTGTAATATCCTATCCTTCACATTGTTGACACTCTGTAACTCTCCGCTCAGGGAGCTTATCTTGCAAGACACGGGGCTCTCTGCAATTATGTGGGGGAAACTTCTTCACTCTCTGGAGTTACCACTCCTCTTGTGTCTTGAGGTAGACTGTCAATGCCCAGTTCAAACTCTTGTAGCCTTCTTGCAGTGCCATTTCCACATTCAATCTCTCCACATATCACTGTTTGGTGAATGGAAGAAGACTCGACAATCGCGATCCCTACCTGTCCGTCTTCCTTCATTGAAAGCACTTGGAGGACCACCAGAGTATCTGTCATCGTTCCTATGACACCTTGAGCAACCTAGTTCAGTAATTTCACTTTCGATCAACTTATGCAACCTGAAGCCTGATATCCCTCAAATTTTGAAGGTATTGGATTGTGCTCAATACTTTCCTTGCTTATGTGACATGAATATATCTTTCCTTCAAAGTTCAACTGTGGTTATCCCAATGCCAATGGTTATTCCAATGGCAGCATTGGTCGTTCCAATGTATGAGTCATGCACTTGCGGGGCCATTAAGCTCTGCATATCTACAGCATTTGACACTGTAACCGACGGGGAAGCAGAGGTTTTGGTATGTACTCCTCCTGTAGATGTAGGCGTAAACTGATTTATTTCATAGAAATCCTGTGCACCATGGATGAAGTTTTTCCCTGACATGCAAAATTATAAACTAGTTTTGGGACCTTGTGCCCCTTCAGAGGCAGAAATCAGCAAAGTACAAAATTCTTTTGTGCAGAATGCAGCTGGTCCCAGCAAACTTAACATTGTGATATCCACTTGCTAACATGTACTATTATGTATACCCAATCCGAAGAGACAGCCTCTAGTGGATTAGAAGCATGTAGTACATACTTGTAAACAAAAAAAATAGATCAAAGGAAGCACAAAAGAAAGAGGAAAGAGAGTACATTGTTACGTTACACAGGAAAGAATAGACTAAAGAATAGAGACTATTAAGCCCACTCTTAAATGATTTGAAATGAAGAAAATAGTACATCATTGCTATGCTACAGGTCTATCAAGGTGTGTTATTCTGCCAGTCATGTACTCCTGAACTTGCTTGTTCGTAGATAAGCACTGGGAAATAAAAGACACAATTACTGTCTCACTTGGTGACAACATCGGATCTATCAGATTACTATGCTACCGATCTGTCAAGGTGTGTTGTTCCATCAGTTGTACTCATTAACTTAATTGTTCAGTAGATAATAGATGCACTGGGAAACATGACACAAAAGCTCCGTTGCTGTGGGGCAGTTCAAACCACCCAAAGGAGGGATAAAATAGAGGAGCAGAGGCGGATGTTTGCCACATGAACAATGAAACCTTACCACTCACACTGTGAGCATCTTGTCCATTGCTCACCATATCACCCCTACTACAATGCCAGTCGTTACTTGCGATATCGCCAGTTTTCAAGGTTCTCCAGTAATGATGCTGCAAATTCTAGTTTCACCCCAGACTTTGATGTAATGTGATCTATGATGAGCAGATAATGTCACTTCACTGACCCATGGAATAGCACAACACCCTCCTTGAGGGAGTATCCTACCCCCTTCCACTTAGGCCCTCTCTTACCCCTGGCCGTTGGTTGATTGATGCCAAGCAAATGGATATAGATGACTTTCCCATCCATGGACTGGGTTTACCCTGTGAAGTAAGTATCTATTTTGGCTGTCATTTACTGGCTATAGTTTGTGGTAGATCAATGAATCCTCTTGGCCAATGAGTCCCATGGGGGCCCCGACACCTCGTCTAACAAGTAGCCTTTGACAGACAATTCAACAAATAGTTCATGCTAAACGAGACTTAGAGTGTGAACTAAAGATGCTTGATGCCGCATTGTGCAAAGAGATTCAAGCATGAGCATAGCAGGCAATCAGATTGGCTCTAATAGAGATGTCGGTCACTTCTGCTAGTTCCTTGCCAAGTGAGAAATCCCCCAAGGTCAATTGTGATACGTCTTACTGTAGGAAAGTGAGTTAACATATTAATCAACAGAAGTCCCCTAGCAATCTAAAGAATAACAATAAAGGTTCTCTGCTACTTCACCAAAGCAGCAGTTAGTTGTTCTGCGGGCACACTTACCTTCAGCGGTGAGTGTCTTCTTATTGTCCTTGGTTCATGCCAGTCATCTTTCTTGTCTGGTTTGTTTCCTTACTTATTCTTTGTCATGTAATCTCTTATTATTATCATCAAAGGTCGGCCAGGCTATATGCCAGGGGTGTTATGCTCAGGCGTAGACCTGAGGGACGAGGGGGCGAGGGGACATTAACGTCACTATTCAGCTGACGTGGCAAGGGTTGATAGACGGGCGATCCGCTATCCTCAGCCTCAACGGTATGTCATGAGCTGTTGACCTGGTCAACGTATGTCGTGACGCAGGGACGAAGGAGTCGCTATGGGGGAGCGACGACGAGGGGAACGAGGGGGACGCCTTCTTGGTAGCGAGGCGAGGACAAGGGGCCCGAGAGGAGTCGATGATCAAGGTAGATTCGGGTAGGTCTAACTTAGAGAATACATCGAGGGTATCGAGAGGTTTATATACGTGAGTCTGGGAAGAATGAAGCGGAGCGTAAACGAGATGACTCGACGATAGAATGCGATGGAATCGCGAAGAAGGGGGACGAGTCAGAGATAACAACAATAGTACAGCTGCGGATACTGCGGATGAGTCACGCTAAATAGGTAAGCGATGATAAGGGAAGAAGGGGAATAATGAAGTGGCTCAAGCGGGACTCGAACAGCGAGAGCAGTGTCTGTAGAGAAACTAGCGTAAGAGTAAGGGGAAAAGAGTAGGGGTATAAGTGAATCGTAACAAGGGGAATGGTGGGAGGTGGGCCAATCTCCATGAGAATCAGTGCTACCCATGTACTTTACCCCCTTTTTCCCACTCTCCCATTTTTTTGAGCATATTGAGCCTATTATCTTCACCTGTACAATACCAGTTTCACCAACAGTATAGTGTCTTATATACTCAACAAGGCAACAGACTGTCCCTTTTTTTGGTGGTGAAGTAAACAACCAAATGATTTTTTATTGTTAACTACATAGTGACATTAATTCACTTAGCCGGCACACCACCTGAAGCACAGCCACTCATCAGGTGATAAATCCACTCACATGCTCCATATCACTGGACACTATTTAAGCAAGGAGCATTTACACACTCAACTTTCCTCTTTACTACCATGATCAAACCCTACTGTAGTACACATACTGTAGTACTCTTACCATAGTAATGTTATAGTAACAAACATAAAAGATAAACAATGAGATCACAAAGTAGGTCATTGTGCCATCAATGATGCTGCAAGTAATCAGATTCATGTAGAATCAGTCTTCTTCATTTGTCGAAGATGATCGCTGCACCATTGCAAGGTTGATCCCATGCTGAATCAAAGTATGTCACTCCCACTATGGTATCATTTGCATTTGTATTTACATGCATAGCACAAGCTCTCTTGATTCCTCCCAAAAAATATTGCAATCTGTGCTCATCACTGTGCGAGCACCATACTTGATCCCCAACATTGTAAAGTGTGAGAAAACCTTGATTTCGGCGGTGTCTTGTACTTCTATGTTAATCTTCGCTAGCACCTTCTTCAAATCGACAGAGGCAGCAGCGACCTTGCCTGGCCCATCGACCTTGCAGTCAACGTCCTGTTCTCCAGTAATTGCATGGAACAAATCCATATCTAGCAGTAGCATTCCACTCCCAGAGGGACTGCAATATTGTCTCATGATATCATTCACACTCTTTATGATGGTCGGTGTGTCAGGATGCTGGAGCAACACTTTCACTCTGGCAGCTGTGCAGAACGACAGCAACATGGTTTTTTCTAACTCCCCTATTTGTCAGGTGAGACAAATGATGGACCAATGCAACTTACACTCACTGAACTTATTGTTAGTCTTTGTTTTTTGTAGACATCCAATGATTCTCTCAAAGGAGAACATCCACCACCCATGCAACAGACCATAGTGACATAGGAAAGTGTCAAGATGCAGTGCTGCATGGTGATTTGGTTGCCATGCGATCCCGGGAATAGCCTCTTTGAGTGAGTCGAAGTACATTCTCATATATTCCCTGTACTGACAGGCATGTTGTTCAAAGGTGACATGAGATATTCCCAACTGGATTGCCATGGCCAAGAGCATGGTACTGTGTGCCAACATCTCCTGTCGCAAACATTTCTCACTATCTCCATCGGACGACCTTGCCCATAGTTTGAGAAGTATCACAGGTAAGTCGAATTCGATTGGTGATCATCATTGTTCCACCTTCAACTTCTCATGTTCAGCCTCACCGAGGTTTGTTGAAGGTCCTTGATGCCAGGTGGGCCACACAATGGTGCTCAGGTGAGCTTGAATTTCATTAATCTCTGTGTTAGACCCCTGACCTTTCGTGCTGCAGGTAAGTCATTCACAGATAGTGTGATCACAGATTGGGATAATTGACCCTCTGGGTGCTCAATGGTTCTTGTAAACCAGGTCCTGTTCTGCCATGCAGGTAGAAAGAAGTTGATGAAAGGGCAGAGAAAGTGATTAATCTGGTCGAGTGAGGGCTCTCTAGGGCCGGGGATGATGCCTACAATGTAAAGATTTTCTGCTTTATATCGAAGGCTTGGGGGTAGGTTTAGCAAGGCCATGGCAATGGAGCCAACTGACTTTTTCTTTCCGGCAGTCTTGTTTCTGTGGAGGTTAAACCAGTCGACAGATAGGCTCCAAGCCAACCTGAGATCGCTCCTCTGAAGTCCATCCATGAATGGCTTGCTGTCAGGATCTGCAATTTCGGTGATTCCTATTCCATCCTTTATGTCCCATAGCTGATACTTGTTGTTCAATCTAGTTCCACGCTCCATTGCTGCCTCCATTCCTGGATGGCTCAATACGCCTGCCAAATAGTCATTGTAATCTTGTACAACAAATGGTCTTATTGGTGTGGTATATCTGTGGCCCCCAGTCTTATTAGTCTTCATGAGAAGCTATCCACATGGCTTGCTGCCACGGAACTTCATGAAGGTGCACTGTTCCAGATACATTCCTGTCCTTTTCCTGAGGACTGGCAGATATGTACAGCAATACCTGATGCAAGTAGCATGCATCTGCATAGAGGGTTCCAGGTCAAATCTTTTGTGTACTAAGTGTATGTCGTGGGGGATGTGGCCTCCAGTGCTCTCATCTGACTGAGCATTGCTTGGTGGGAAGCAGGGATTGGGGTTGCCAACTGCTGCCTTTAGCAACAGATTCAAGAGTTCCAAAGTGACATTACACCAGGGGCAAGTGAGATGTCCAAAGACATTCAATATCACCGCAATGAGCAGGCTCAATAGGACAAGTGGATTTGCATGACAAAAGTTGAGTTGGAATTTCGTTTCTGGGTTATATATATTAGATCGTCATCCTTATACTATGCAGAGTCTTGCCAGAGTTCACAATTTGCGCCACATTCTCCCTTTGCAACATATCCTCCGGGGTTCTAGCCATGAGTGTCTTGATAATGCTCTTCATGGCTACTAAGAGTTCCTCCAGCTTTCCTTCCACTTTGTAACATAGGAGTTCATTGGTCTCATCTTGCCCAGTGTCAAGATAAATAAGTGAGTTTATATTTTCTTCAAGCCATGTTGACTGCTCTTCCAAAGCTACTTGTACGCTTCCTTGAGCACCTGGCCCATCTAACCTACTTATTAACTTCTCTATATTTTGGGCATGACAATGCATCTCATGGTCGACCAAGAGAATCATAGCAAAAACCCCATCGCAGCCTTCAGCTTTGGAAAAAAGATCTCCCATGGTTCTGGTGAGTTGTGTTGGAGGAGAAGCCAATTTCCCTATGTCTCGCTTCCACAAATCATCATCCTCTAGAGTCATTCTGAAGATCTCTTGAGAGACCTCCTCTACCTGCAGAATGTAAGAACATTGTGATGAATTCGACTTTGGCCTTGAGTACTCACACTTTCCTCAGATCTTATTTTCAGTGAGACCATGGCCATATGTTGGGCCAGTTCCTGATGAGTAGGATTGAAAAAAAAAAACAGAAATGAATCAATGACACGTATGTCATTGTCTTGGTCCCTTTGAATCCCCTCTTGGGGAGTGCTCACAATTTCCTCAGATGCTGCTTTCAGTGATAAATCCAATTGGGTATTCTCCTTTCACACGAATAAGATTGGAAGAGCACAGGAATGAGTTGAACGATGTATCTCATCATTGTGGTGCTTCTGAGTCTCCCCACAGAGAATGAGGTCGACTTGGTTGTTCCTTTTGTGTGCTCATCTTTCATTCTTGGTGATGTCCTTACCCCCAGGGCTGCAAGTTGAGCAAAAACATACCACCATCGGAAATGTTGAATTGCCCTGCATTGAGCTCACAATTTATATGTTGCAGTTCCCTGCATTGTTCCTCACTCCCTTGTACCTGTCTCAGTAATCACTCTTGTATTCTTTTCATGGCACATAGATTCAGCCTTCAACATGCATTGTACTTCATGTATTGTATGTACTGCTTTATGTTAGACCACTTAGCAACTCTTAATTCCTTTTTTGTCTTGCACCACTAAATACATACCCTTCTTTGGTTTAACCCAGTCACTATTGTTATTACCTCTTGTTTCCACACATAATGTGGTGGAAATTAATCCCCCTTGTTCCTGGTCATGTTATTGTTATCCTATGCAAATGCACTGATTCCCTACTAACATTTAAATTCTGTGCAAATTTGGCTTACTGTCAACTATGGCACAAACTAAAACCCCCCCACCACTGTCAGTGAACACGGTGAGTTTCTGTATCACTTTAACCAAAGCTTTACCTTACACTGATCACATCCCTGTAGAGAAGCATACGGTCCACTACAGGGCCCTCTCAGTGGACCGGTCATGCATATGCAACAGCTTGTTCAGAGTCTGTATTTCACTATGCTGAGTTAACAGATAATGTATATATTCATACTTTGTACTCAAATATGCAGTGGCTCCAACTTAATCTTGTTTGATGCATTAGATGTTAAATATATCATTAAAAAAGTATAAATTGCACAGTGATAAACATAGCTAAGATATTAAGTAGATGCTTGCTCAAAATAATTTTCATCGAATATGAATGTGAACATATTATTTTACATGTCTTATATGTTTTGATCACTCTCATTCTGAACTTGTTCTCATGAATAAGTTTCACCTTCATAATTAATTATTCGAAATCTGTCATAAATAAGTGTTGCTAATAAACTCAGTTTTCAGAGTTCAACATGTTATTCAATATTTTCCCACTCTGTCACTCATACTTTTTCAGTTGTGTCTGAGGTGTCACTGTTACCACTCCTGCCCTTATGATGACATCCATATCTTTGTCAACCAAAATGGGGAAATGGTCAATACTATGCTTGCTCCTGTGTATCATCCCTGGTGCTAACTCATTCCTTGTATTGCCCAATAATATCTCCTGGTCTACAGCAATACTAGATGCGATCTTGCATCCGGGCAGTCCAGGGCAATCACTGCAGAGCAGCCTTGCAGGAATGATGTCAGGTTCAGCCTCTGTTTGTATCAGAAATGCCGGTGTCTTGAGTCAAGTAATGAGCACACCAGCATATGCCAGCATCTGGTGGCGTCTGACAGTGTTTCAATATGAGTGTGCCAGCATACACTGGCATTCAGCAGTGTCCGACAGTGCTCAACATAAGTGTGCCAGCATCCACCGGCGTCTGGCGGTGTCCAACAGTATTCAACATGAGTGCACCAGCATTCACCAGTGTCTGGCAGCGTTTGCCAGCATCCACCGGCGTTCAAGCTACTAATGGGCATGCCAGTACCCACCTGTGTCCAAAGTGTTCAGCAATGACACATGGCATGATCCCATAGTCTAGCTACTACATATGTACATAATGAGTGATGGGAATACGCAACTGCAACACAAATACTACTCTGACTAAACAACCTTTGATTGCACTGCCTGCTACATAGTTTGCACTTTGTTGCCTTGAGCTCCACATCCTTGGTGAACAGAGGTGGAAACAAAGTACATATACTCACCTACAGACACTCCAGACAATCCTGAAGGCGAAGCACATGTGTCAAAAGCATCGAGGAGCAGCAAGGACATTGGAAACAAGTTGATGACACTGCAGAACATGCCAGAATGGGCACACAAACAACTGAAGTAGAGAGACCAGATATACTCACCTTGGAAGACCTACATGGAGCCATACAATCTGGGCAGTATATGTTGTACCATGCACTTACCACAGTGTCCTGGTATTCCCTATGTGTCATGGGAGCTGGTGTATTGACGAAACGAACACATCAAGTTGAGATACCAGCCCAGAAGGGCAGGAGGAGGTGCAGGTGGTGAATGGTGATGTTAAGATCAATTAGGACTGCCAGAGCGATTATGTCAGCATTCACAGCAGTTAGGAACACCCTAGAGAAGTTAGAAACAAATACGTCAATGAAACAAATGTACCAAGTCAAGTTACCTGGCCAGGAGGCCATGAGAAGGTCCAAGAGGCAAAAAGTAATGTTGGAGGTGATCAGAGTCGTGAAAACGATGGCAAATGCATTGACACAGATGGGATTAAGTGTTGGATGGATAGTGCAATGAGCAGCACATGCTACAACTCAAAACGAGTCAAAATGCAGTTGCTAGCTGAATATCACTGATATCAGACAGGTCAGCGCAAATAGCAGAAGTCAGGCATCCAAAGTGACCTCCCAAGCCCAAGAACAAACCTCATCCATGTTAAAGACACAATCTAGAGATGTCAGTTCAAGGTGCAAGACAAGAAGTACTCACCAGATCAGAAGATCACATCAAGGCCAAACCAGGCACATTAGAGTGATCAGATATGTTATATATGAACTAGGGGTAGCCCTAGGATGAAATATGTGAGCTGACGGTGCCAGAGATGAGCGAAGTCAGTCTGTGTGCACATTCAGCAACACCAGCGCTGCGTGAGCTGTGACTTAGCCATACACAGGCACAGGGCCTGGGAAAAGGGTGCTTATGGCAGGGGAGGTGTTTGGCATTCGGCTGCTTTGGCAAGGTTCAGGCTCTGTCTAAATGCTCTTTGGGTCATGTGAATGTATTTGGCATGTGAGGTTGGATGTTCGGACTGTCGGACTGTTCGGATGTTCGGAAAGTTCAATTCCCCGACTTTCTGGGATAGGGGACGGGTTTATTTGGGTTTAAAATCAATCACGTGACTTGAAAAGGTGACCTTTTTGGTACACCCCTTTCATTCCGTCGTCACTCATCGTTCCGGAGACGATCAATATGGTGCGTGAAGTGATGCCAAAAAACATGATAGCACGGCAGTCTGGAACTTGAAAACTCGGATCAAGGATTATCTTGCAGACCCATTGCATGTCGCTGAAGTCGTGAGTACATTTTTACCCCTACAGTCAAGCGACCATACACAGAAGTGGTGGGTCAGGCTCTAAACTTACGCATTTGCTAGTAGTAAAGTTTAATCATAGAAATTCAAATTCACAGAGCGGCGTATAAGACGTGTGATCCTCGATCGGTCTGGTTTAGAATGCCTGAAGTATTACTAGGCTCGGAGCTCGATCAACGTGCTTCCATCCACTCCACTCACGACCCCTTCGAAAAGAAAAAAGAAAATGCATCATTCTTCTACATTCCACTTTAGAAAACCCAAAAACACCACGACGTCGCCTGACGACCGTCCGCACGAGCGCAAGCTAACCGGTCGTCGCCGCTTTCCGGATGTCTCCCACATGAAACTGACAGAGATATTCAAGTCCTTGCGGCGCCGCAACGTCCTCGTGCGTAGAGAAATATCTCAACGATCGATCAATCGATCACAAAGCTTTCCTCTGCCCTTCTCTGACCATGACGAGGCCTCCTCGCCCGTGCTCTGGCGACTCCCTGATCTGTCCACGTCACCATCTCTTCATGTTCCCTGGTACCGCTCCGACGCTGCAAGCATCCTGAGCGCCACAGAGGAAGACTGCTCATCCGGAATGAGCGCTTCAGTGGGTTCCTGTCTTCAAAGCATATCCTCCCACGAAGGTCCACAGGCCGCTCCAGGACTTGCAACTTCTCCCACCGTGTTTCAGCTACGCTCTACATCAACGCAAGAATACGTGATCGAGCGATTGGAGCACCACTTGCGTCACCTTAGCCTAGCGGACGCAAGCTCAGATCACGACGTGGCATTCCTCCAGACATCAGAATCCTCGCGTGACATAGGGATGGAGGAAGGAGATGAGCCTGAACGGCTAATCATGTCTCTCCGACGGTCTGTCCGCATCCCGGAGACGTCTTTCCATCACCCGCTACCCGAGGGCCAAACGTCTCTGTCTTGCCATCATAGTATCGTCCCTACCATCGTCATCACGTCCGTTGATGCAAAGCACGCGAAACTACTTCCCCTTTCGCCTCAACAATGGCCGTCGTCCATCGGCAAGTCACCGCTCGGCCCATCTAACCTCGTCAACAATCCTACTAACGCTAACGCCCCGTCTTCTGCCAAGTCAAAATGTGAAACGACACTCCCTGACGATCCTTTTATGTACCCATATACACTCTACGACTGGAAGCATGACATTGCTTCCAGCCCCCCTGCCTCACTCGACGATCACTTCGTCTTCCAACTCCCCTCCTTTAATCTAAGCTCGCCCGAGTCTGCTGGTCCGACGGATAGTGCTGATCCCGAGACGCCGACGCCCATGTCTTGCGACCACTTTGGTGACTGTGCGGGCGATTTGTGGGAGATACTGCACCCCCCGCTTGTCGCTACCAGTAGATTTACGCTGCCTCCGTTCGAGTTGCCCCCTATGAGCACGAATCTGTTTAACGACGTGACTAGGCCATGTTAGATACTTTGGTCTTGTAATAGTCCTTCGACTTGGACTTTGATTAGTACGATTATCCACAATTCTATGTCCCTCGAAGGCAGTACTCTCGAACCGCCCTATGGGACCTGAAACGAGGTAAGTACTTTGGGTTGAAGAAGAGCGAGTCGTCGTCAATAAATGGGATGTCCGCTTCTGCAAGCATGCGCTAGTATTGGAGAGAAGTTTGCCACCTGTACACACCGATGTGGATACGCTTAACAGCCCACCAATCTCATACGGCCAATCTATCAAGAATCACCCCCAGCATTGGGTTCCCGCCGAGTCTCGTCGCCTCGGCACGCGCTTGCGCTTCCATCGAGCTCATGACACCTCGGGAATACTCGAATGAATGCGTCACTTTTTCGAGGTACGCGATAGCCTGATGTTTGACCGTCGGACTTTGAGGCCGTTGATGGAGGATATCTGCCAAACGAGTGCGTTCAACGGACGTGAAACAGAGCGTCGTACGTACCTAACAAGTATCTATCTTCTGGCTTTTCTCTGATACCATGGATAATGGGGAACGAATACTTGCCCTCCGCCAGATCGTCAGCGAATCCTTTTTGGGTTGTGTACTGAACAAGGAACGTGAGAGGCTGAGACGAGTCGACCTTGACATGGACATATGCACGCACCACACTGCTCTGTAGATTCATGTAGTCGTCACGGACCTGGTACCATATACCCAACAGTTCGACGAGAGGGACATAATTTCTGAAGGAAACGAGTTCATGAATTACAGATCGTTCATGGCTTTCGACTTACACATCGGCGTTGGTGGTGGCACACACCGACATCAACCTCACTGCCATGCGTAGTATGCCTGCGGTCTCTAAGTGTCAGAGATGAGTATGAAATTCGCTTCTTTCATCGTTTCCAAGGGCATACTGTCTTTCACCATCTCTACGTATTCCTCTTCGGTGGGACACCGGGAATGGTTTCGCCATAGCAGTTCCCTACCTTGGCCGCGGTGCAGCGCCAACATTTCCTCTGATTCGTCTCCTTCAAAAAACGTGCTTGCCCAGTCCGCGAGACCGTCTCACCATTGAGAATCTGAACGAGTCGAAGGCCAGGGTTGGATATAGTCAAGTCGCCGCGGCTTTGAGCAACATAAGCTTGATCCGAGAAGGGAACCTCGAGGACCTCTTGATACGCAAGGAAATAAACGTAGTTTACGGCGTTGATGGTTTGAGGTACACCGTATATTTTGTGTGAAGCTACGTCGAGTGCCTCAAACATCCGTTTCAATGAAATGTGTCCGAGAAGACGTACCTGGCTTTCCCCGCCTCAGCTCTGACTCGTCTTCGATGTCATCTACTCTTCCGCAGAATGAGTGCTCGTACTCCTGTCGAGCGATGGAAAGTACACACATGAGACTCGCGTTGTGCAATAGTTCTATCGCGCGAGTTATTGGTTGAAGTTGGACCTGAGGTACTCGAAGCCAATGGTTCAGCGCTTGAATGGTTTGATTGCAGACGTTTTTTCCGGGAGAAGATTCGAGGTACGTGTAAGGTTCCAGCAATTCCTAGCGTGCCAACAGTTTGTGACAGTAGTTGAACCAAGGAGAGATTCTTGACATACCGCTTCTTGCTCAGTAGTCAATTGAGGTGACCGTGTCGACAAGGATGGGAGAATGTTATCGAAAAGTGGATGATACATTTATCGTGACTCGGAACTTCGTCTGCTGGACCTTGTTATTCGGTTCGATTCGCTCCAATGTCGCCGACGAGGTGACCAAGTTGTTACACTTGCACAGAAAGGCAATGGATGATTTGACTACATACATAGTATGTAGTTGGCCATTCTAAAACTGTACGAGCACACGATATAGTGGTTGTAGTAATTTACATAAAATTCGAGGGACCCATTACCGATTCGCTCATCCAACAACAAACTGTTGAAGCGAGAGTCAAACTCAGTTCTCACGATTTTTAAGGCTCAACTGACCTTCATTCTCGCCACCGTTCGGCGAATGATACTCGACTGCGACAGCTTTAGCTCTTGCATTTGACGCAGCTTGACATCAATTTGTGCCCACAAGTCATCATATTCTTTCCGAAGTTCTTGCACATCACCCGCCTGTGAAGCTACCTTCTCCTCGTCGAACCTCTGTCGAACCTCCGTCTGTCGCTGGACCAGCATATCAAGTTGAGAAGATAGTCGCTGCACGCCGAGCGTTCCAACTAGCTCTTTCTTTAGCTTGATGATATCTTCTTGAAGTACCAGCACCCTGCGAGCGTCTTCTTGATCGAGGATCTGCCGGATAAGCTTCTTTGGAGAGTCATCGTCATTCCTACAGTTGGCGATCTGGGCTCCTTGCGCAACCATTGGCTTCCAGTGATCAGCCATGATCTCCGTCAACCTCCTTTCCCCATCTTTCGGGTCGATTTCATCCCACATTGTCGTAACGAGGTATATCTTCGCTAAGGCGTCTCTTCCACAGAGATCTTTGAATACTCGGATGTTCCTCAGTGGTGCATCGGCTATACGGTTGTCGGTTATCCGATGAAGATACAAAATTCCAGAGAGAACCCTCTTAGTTTTACCACTGCGAAGATCAGAGGTGAGCAATGAAAACAAAAATAATGAGGGCATTACCTTGAGTCGAGCCAATTAGAAATCATATTGAGGATGACACGATCGGAGTTAAACGTGATATCAAAACCCGGAGTGTCCACTAGCACGATGTAGCGCCTCATCTCCTGGTCCCAGAACCTGATAGCAAGGACCTGGCTTGTAACTGGTTTCAACGAGTGCCCCACTTCACGAGTATCAACACCGCTGGCAGAGCATATGAACTGGAAGTATATGAGAAGATTTCGATGTGCATAGTTTGTCTTACCGTGCTTTTACCAGCGCCTGTGGGACCCATAATACTTCGGAATATTAGATTAAAACAATCCAAGCATAAATGTATCACGTACGCTATCATGACATCATCGTCTTCCAAGTCCTCTACTTTCACCATCGCAGGAGACACCTCAGATACCTGGGGAAATCGTCGTACTGTCTGAAGGTGATGTTTGTTCGTCGAAGGTGGTGACTGCATCGATACCCGAGGCACCCGCCATTCTCGGTCACTTCCAAAATGTTCCTCAGCTCTTTGACGCCCCTTTTCAGCGTTTCCTAGAGGGGAAAAGGTTCTTTTGGCTTCGGGTGGTGGAGTCGTTTGCGTTTTCCCAAGGGTGAGAGCTTGTCGAATAAATTCCATCGGGAAGCCATCCTCAATTCCGCAACGAGCTATCAGGGCTCCTTGAGCAATCATAGATTTCCAGTAATTTGTCCGAAGTTCATTTAACCTCGCCTCGCCGACATCCGAATCAACTTCGTCCCACATGGTCGTGATGAGGTGTACTTTAGCAAGAGCATCGTTTCCGCAGAGTTCTCTGAAGACTCGCACACCCCTCATTGGTGCAAATGCTATGCGATTGTCAGTTATGCGATGAAAATAAAAAATTCCCGAAAGATGTTTCCCGGTGTTGTAGCTGTGGCAAACAGTGCAGGTTGAGAAACGAGAGCCGGTTCAACCACAATTCATTACCTTGAACTGAGCCAACTGGAAACCATTTTCAAGATGGCCAGATCGGAATTAAACGTGGGGTCAAATCCCGGTGTATCCAGAAGGACTACGTTTCGTCTACACTCTTGGTCCAGGAATCTAATAGCAAGAACCTGGCTTGTAAATGGCTTCAGGGTGTGACACACCCCATTGGTTTCGATGCCACTGGCGTAGCGTATGAACTAGCAATACATCAATCGGAGTTGTGTTAGACCATCTGTAGCCAGTCTCACCGTGCTTTTTCCAGAACCAGTAGGGCCCATAATACTTGGAGATACAAAATTAGATACTCCATTGTGAACATTGATGCTACGTACGCTATCACAACATCGTCTGCTTCCAGATCCTCTGTTTTCACCATTGTCGGAGAGTTGGCTACCTGAGACCCTGGAACCATCTGAGCGGACCTAAAAGACAAAGAAGGTATGGTCGTAGAGGCAAACGCCGGCTTCGCAGAAGGTTCCGTGTATGCGTTTGCTGGGAGCGGAGAGAGTTCTGGCCCCGTCTTTGTGGATGTTTGAGTGCTCGCTGTTCTACCTAATGTTGAATCGCTTTTCTTTGGCTTGACCACATGTTCGAAAATCTGTTGTGTAGTGTCAACCAGACTTGCCGATGAGGAACGATTAACGAAACATTGCTTACTTTCCACATGTTTTGCGACAATTCCCAGCTTAGTCGACACTACAATGCACAGGCAGATGGGGGCGTGAAATCTACTTCACGCGCACGAATAAATTGTGCCTTGTCCCGTGGATGTGTGACGTCGAGCCAGTGAACAAAGCCACGAGTCTAGGAAAGGGCAGGACCAGGTGGATAAGCATTTGGTCATGCACAGAGTGGTGGCATGTGCCTTCTTCCTCGGCATCCAGCCCTTCACAGCCCTCATCACACCTATCCACCATGCCCTCTCCTCAACTCACTTCCTCAGTTCCTCTCAGATTTCCCCACCTGGTGTTTTGGTGCACCCTGCTCAAGCCAGTGACCTGCAAGGTGGGCCCACCCACCCTTGCAACTCACAGATTGCCCACTCCCCCCAATCCGCCCCTCCTCTGATTGCATCAGCCAGCCTAGCATTTACTTCCATTAATCCATATCATAGTATCATATGTACATATCAATGCTACTCCCATCTCCCCTTGCATACACTGCAGCATAGTCAAAGCTTTTCCTGAATGCCAACTCAAGGATGTGTGAGTGAGCAAGAAAAAAAATGTCCCATTTGTAGTACATTACAGATATATACAGGAATGAGTACTACAGGGGATAATATACTGAGAATGAAAGAGAGGGTGGGGAAAATGTGATAACTCAGGCAGCAGGAATGGGAGAGCTGTGAGGATGGGCAGCCTGAAAGAACTTCAGAGGTGTGGAGCGCAAAAGTTACATCAAGGTCGGGGTGTCAAATGACAAAGAGTCAACTTTCGAGGAATACAAGATTACTGAGTGGGTATGAAGAGAAGGCAGCATGGGTGAAGGAAAGACCTTCTAAGTGTGTTTGCTGAACATGAGGGTTCACATTATTTGCTAAGTAATTATGTCATGATCAATAGACTACAAGATGTTGTTATGAACTACATTAGTGTAGAGACTCACCATCTTCTTACTTCTAGTATTGCCACCTTCTGTGGCCCTTTCATTACTTGTTCCCTATCACCACTCATTTATCCTTTCCAACATTGATGACTTACATAACATGGTCATATATAATGTTGTGTCATTTATGATCGCACCTTAGACTTCATTGTCAGAAGCCTGAGGTGAAATCCCCTTCCTTTTGTCGTACCTACATAGCTAATGGACTATTAGTTCACTCCTTTTATTAGGTTAGTTAATGATAAAGACTTCATTGTCAGAAGCCTGAGTTCACTCCTTTTATTAGTTGTGCCTCAAAAGGTTATGAGCCCTGGTCGTCTCTAATCACTGCAAGAACAATCATACCTGAAGTACTGCCCCTCATCCCACTATGTCCAACCCAATGCCTTTGATATCTGCAGCTCTGCAGGGTGCACCCACCAGCACCTTGACAGTAACATCTATATCCTCCTTGAAATGCATTGCTGCATCTAATTGACTCTATGACATCACTGATTTTGAGAATGATGGCTTGAACTATCAAATGTGGAAGTACCATGTTAGGAAGGTTCTTGTTATCTGAGGCCTTTGGAAAGTCATTGGCAGTTCCAAGATGTTCTTGCCCAGATATAGCAATGGACTCAGACAATTATGCTGAATAGATCCTGAAGGATGAGGAGGCATCTGCCCAGATCACCCTTATGCTCAAGGACAAACCCTTGACCAGCATCCTATATGCACCGACAGCTGCTGAAGCCTGGACCATGCTTAGTGAAAATTACAAGGAAAAGGGAAAGGAAGTAATAGCCCCCCTACTTGGGAAACTATTCTGCAGCACCTTGGATGACTCGACCCCAATGGGACTGCAGCTGAATGTGATGCGTCAGATAGTCGCTATACTCAGCACGCTTGGTCAAAACCTTGAAGACTCACTTGTTGCCATGGTCATGATAAACTCCCTACCAAGCTCATATACCACACTCCGCACCATCCTCATGTCAAGTGAGAATCTTACCACTATGCTTGTTACGATTCACCTATACCCCTACTCTTTTCCCTTCGCTCTTACTCTAGTTTCCCTACAGACATTGCTCTCGCTGTTCGAGTCCCGCCTGAGCCACTTTATTAACTCCTCTTTTCTCTTATCTTC
>JBBPML010000391.1:8818-23222 GCA_038090275.1 Austroboletus novae-zelandiae | reverse complement strand
GGTCGTCAAGGCTGGCTCCCCAGCTTTGATAACTTGGAGTTTTCCTCTTACCCAAGTATCTCCTCATAAGAAGGCCCAAGCGGTCTATTTTCTATCATCATCTTTATCGTTGTTTAAGAGTGTTTCAGAAGTTACACAAACAGAGAACGACGGGCACTCTCCTAAACCTGTCACAGACTCGCCGAGGGAGCTGCAGCAGCGCAGAAGGCAAGGCAAGGTGAGCATGGACTCTGGTCCGACAGCTAAGGCTACAGTTTCAGCAGAAAGAGGTCCGATGGATGTCTCAGCCGATGGCCAAAAGGTACCAGAGCCCCTATTGGGCTCGCCTGCCTCTGTTCCATCCAGGGGACAAGTGATCAAGAGAGACATCCGAAGGACATTGAGTAACCAGAGCAATGCTCTTCCTTGGTCACCTTCGAGGTGGCTAAATGAAAAGTTTGATAGTGAACGAAACAATCAACTGTTACAACAGTTGAAAGTCTTTGTACCAAGTTCGAGAGTGAAAGAGGTGTCCACCAAAACCATCCAAGAACTAAGGATGTTAGGTCAAACAGAGCAACAAATAGCTCTGATGGAACTGCATGATAACCAGAGAACGATCAAAGGAAACAGTTGAAATTCTATGTATCTCAACGTTCACCTTCAAAACCCACAAATGCTAAGGCTATCTCAAGCCAAAGTGTTGGTCGACTCTGGTTGTACTAGTTCCATGATGGACATCAAGTTCGCTCAACAGGAGGAATTCACACTCGAAAACATTACCTGACCCATACCCATATATAATGCGGATGGGATGCTTAATGCCAATGGCAAGATCTCCCATTTTACTACTGTCACAATGATTGTTACGCTCAGGCATAGACCCGAGTGACAAGGGGACGAGGGGGCGTTAACGTCGCTATTCAGCTGACGTAGTAAGGGTTGATAGACGGGTGATCCACTATCCTCAGCCTCAACGGTATGTCGTGAGTTGTTGACCTGGTCAACGTATGTTGTGACGCAGGGACGAAGGAGTCGCTATGGAGGAGCGACGACGAGGGGGACGAGGGGAGTGCCTTCTTGGTAGCAAGGCAGGGACAAGGGGGCCCGAGTGGAGTTGATGATCAAGGTAGATTCGGGTAGGTCTAACTTAAGGATACATCGAGGGTATCGAAGGGTTTATATATGCGAGTCAGGAGAGAATGAAGCGGAGTGTAAAAGGGATGACTCGACTATAGAATGCGATGGAATCGCGAAGAAGGGAAGTGAGTCAGAGATAATGGTGTTAATACAGCTGCGGATACTGCGGATGAGTCACGCTAAATAGGTAAGCGATGATAAGGAAAAGGAAGAGTAATAAAGTGGCTCTGGCAGGACTTGAACAGCGAGAGCAGTGTCTGTAGGGAAACTAGAGTAAGAGCGAAGGGAAAAGAGTAGGGGTATAAGTGAATCGTAACAATGATGGTGGGAGATCATGTAGAGACCCTCACAATGGGAATCATGAACCTAGGCAAAGGGCAGATCTTTTTGGGACACGATTGGTTAACGACACATAATCCTGTTATTGATTGGTCCCAAAAGACAGTGAAATTCGAGTGTGGACCCGAATGTTTCCCAAGAGACGACGAACCCCTAGAGGAAGACACATTTGAGGAAGGTGATTGCCTTGGATGTGTCATGCTTTCAAAAGAATATATTTGTAACATTTTGATGGACATAGCTATTGAACAAAACAAAGCGAAGAATGAGCATACTTTCGAGGACATCGTACCTCGAGAGTATTGGGAGTATAAAGACGTCTTCGACAAGGAGAACTTTGATGAACTACTGCCACAAAAGATCTGGGATCACACTATTGACCTAAAACCTGGAGATCATAAAGTAGATGGCAAAGTATATCCTCTGTCGAAAGACGAAATGACTGAATTGGACAAGTTCATCAAAGAGAACTTAGACTCAGGGCGAATTAGACCTTCAATTTTGCTCTTCACATTGCCATTTTTCTTCATTAAAAAGAAAGACGGATGACTCCAACCTGTTCAGGATTATCATAAACTAAACGATATTACGGTCAAAAACAGATACACACTCCCACTCATTTCTGAGCTTGTACACAAGCTTAAGGATGCCAAGTACTTCACTAAGTTGGACATTCGCTGGGGTTATAATAACATTCGAATCCGAGATGGAGATGAATGGAAAGCAGTGTTCAAGACTCCCAATGGGCTCTACGAACCATTGGTGATGTTCTTCAGACTTACAAACTCTCCAGCGACCTTCCAGAACATGATGAATGATATTCTGCGAGATCTAGTCAATCAGGGACTCTTCCTGGTCTACATGGATGATATCCTGATCTACTCGCCGGATCTCAAAACACATCATGAAATGACACACAAAGTACTTGAAATCCTTCGGCAACACAAATTGTTCTTAAAAGATACAAAATGTGAATTCAACATGTCAATGGTGAAATACCTAGGTCTCATAGTAGGGAATGGTGAAGTGCGAACTGATCCATCTAAAATCGCTGCAATCACGAACTGGAAAACCCCAGGAACGGTTAAAGAAATCCAATCATTCCTGGGTTTCGCAAACTTCTATCAACAGTTCATTCACGATTTCAGTTCCATTGCCAAACCCCTCACGTACCTCACAGGCAAAGTACCCTGGGAATGGACAGATAAACAAGAAAACGCATTCAAACAACTCAAAAACGCATTAATGTCCTTCCCCGTACTAGCCCTTCCCACTGACACTGATGTGTTCACAGTCGAACCAGATGCATCCGATATAGGTCTTGGCAGAGTCCTCTGGCAAACGCAACAGGATAAGAAACATCCCATTGCATATTTCTCACGTGCTCTGTTGGCTGCTGAGTGAAACTATCAAATCTATGACAAGGAACTTCTCGCCATCATGGAATGCCTAAAAGAATGGCATCACTTCCTTGTCAATGCCTCTCAGGAATTCTTCATCAAGACCAACCATCGGAATTTGGTTTATTTCCATCAACTCCAAGATCTTACATGATGACAAGCATGCTGGCATGTGGAATTACAGGATTATCACTTCACCATCCACCACAAACCCAGCAAGCATAATGTCATGGATCCTCTGTCCTGGGGGACAGACTTTAAAAAGGGGGTAGATGACAACAATTCACAACAAGTCCTTCTCGGACCTGACCGATTTGACACTGTGAGTCACATTGTAAGTCATGCTGAGACATGAAACATCAACGAGCTTATTGCTCAAAGCCAACTGTTTGTGGATAAGATTGCAGTGAAGGATAGAAAGGATCGCACTGCTGATTAGACTCAAACAGATGACATCTGGCTCTGGAAAGGACGCCGATATGTACCAGACAAACTGGAATTGCAGGAATGAATCCTTCGGGAGAACCATGATGCAATCACAGCTGGACATTTAGGCCAAGCCCACACCAGAGACTTGATCATGCAAAAGTACTGGTGGCCACAACTCCGACAAGACATGAAGAGATATGTACAGGGATGTCATGTATGTCAAAGGACCAAAACACATACTGAACAGACTCATGCGCCATTACACTCAAATGAAGTCCCCGACACACCCTGGAAAGTAATCTCAGGTGACATCATTGGCACACTCCCCACCTCTCAAGGCTTCGACTCAATTCTAGTGATCGTTGATCGATTTACAAAAATGATCTGGGTAATACCAGTTCATAGCATGATCACATCACAAGGAGTTGCTCGAGCCTTTAGGGATCATGTCTTCAAGGATTTCGGAACCCCTACAAAGTCATTAGCAATTGAGGAACTCAATTTGTATCGAGTTTCATGAAGGATCTATATATGCTACTTGATATTAAGGGTAATCCGAGCACAGCATATCACCCTCAAACAGATGGTCAAATGGAATGTATAAACCAGGAGATTGAACAATATCTGAGGATCTATGTCAACCACCACCAGAATGACTGGAAGGATTGGCTTGCTCTCGCTGAATTCACGCATAACAATGTCACAAGTTCAGCAATGCAAGACTCTCTGTTTGGTCTCATGTATGGTCAAAATCCGGAGATTGGAGGAGTTGGCTGCAAAACCATATGAAATCCCTCGGCAAAGGAATTCGCAGAAGAGATGATTTGTTGCCACAAAGAAGCCGAAATTGCATTAGAAAAGCTGCAATGGACATGAAAAAATATTATGATCATACACAAAAATCTCAATGTGAATTCCAAGTCGGTGATCTCGTATGGCTCGAAGTGACTCATATTACGACGATGTGACCAATGAAAAAATTAGATGATAAGTGATACGGACCTTTCAAGGTAGTCACTAAAATAGGTGCATCGTCGTATAAACTTCAACTCCCACCTTGATGGATGATACACCCTGTATTCCATGTCGTCCACCTCACCCCCACTAAGCCAGGTGAATTCCCTTCTCAGAAGACTCCTCCGCCACCTCCCCCAGACCTTATCGATGGAGAACTCAAACAAGAAGTGGAATTCATTGTTGACTCACACAACTCGAAATGAGGAGTCAAATATCTTGTACATTGGAAGGAATTCCCGGTCGAGGAAAGAGAATGGTTATCGGATAAGCATCTGGAGAATGCTCCTGAAGCTGTAAGCAAATTCCATTGTCTCCATCCCGCTTGCCCTCATCCTATGAAGACCAAACAGATTCGTTACTCCATTTTTGACCTCGCCCCCACTACACAAATACAAGAAGTCACACCCGAAACGGATTCACCCTGCTCATGCCCTACTTGTTGTAATGTGCCTCTCCCGACTCTGACTCCTCTTTTCCTCTCTCCTGAATTTCTCTCTTTCTGTGAACAGTATAAAAACCCTTTGTTCGCCGAGGTTGACAAATCTTAAAACGGGGGTAATGTTAGAAAATTCTTTACTTTTCGGTACATTTCCATCATGTTCAAGATGTCTCGGTTTATATTGGACGAATCGGACTTATTCAGACTCTATCACATATATAAGCCTGAGAGTGCAAGACGAAACCTCAGTTTCATCTTGTCGTTTCTCAGGTGTGTAGTATAACTCCATGTCATCTACATTTGCTCAATGATATGTCATTTCTCAGTCTTCTAGCTCATTCTGTTGTGTCTGAGTCTTTGGGATTTGGATAGTCCTGACACTCCTTCTCAACTTCCCAATATGATATTTGCCATCTACATGATGATTGATGAGATGTGCAGGAGTAGAATACCTGTGTTTCACCTCAGTTCCAGAATCTCAACTGTTAGAATTTATCCTATTTTGGGTAACATGTCAAGAAACTTAGGCAGCTGTGCAGGCATGCAATTGGATGCAGGGGTAGCCGAGCCGCGGCGTGAGCATGTGACTTGGGATTCCCCACTTCTGTAAATGGTGCAGGCATGTGTGAACGTCGAATCCTGAAACCCAAGCTAGGAGGTGGCATGCTGATCTGACTGAGTTTGATAGAGGTGGTGAGAGCTGGTGGTCAGGAATACCTCAGGCAGCACTTTTTGGACATTCCCATGGTCTAAGAGACTCATTTCTTGTGTAGGTGATAATAGGTCTCTTAGACATCACCTCTTGAAAGGCTCTGATCTGCAAATCAGCCTTGGCACCTCCTGGGGACTTCCTTGTCACTAGTGTTGCTGAAGTTCAGTTCAGTCTGGTTTGGGGGTATATTTTCCTGAACCTGAACCTGAACCTAGTGTTGAAGAGCAAACCTGAACTTGAACTTGAACTGAACCTCCTAGAACTGGTTTGACTGGTTCTACAAAGTTCAGTTCTGGTTCAGACTCTTATGATATCATAGATAAGAGATAAGATGATTCTAGATCAATCTTAGATCTTTATCTTGATAAAACGACTCTAGACTGTATCCAGACTTGTTCTGTGTCTTAAAAAGCATGTGATCATCCATGTGATCAAGTCATATGTATCCTTTGTCATGTGATAAGGTTCACATGAGCACATGATTACTTTTCTTTCAACATCAACTGCCCACCATTTTCACTGACCAAGACCATCCTTTGCTTTCAACTTCACCAACCATCTTACCAATTTGTCCCATCAATGTCTCCATCTTATGTCTACCATTTGACTGATACTATCTCAGTTCCAATCCTCATGTCCAGCCCTAACCCATGTTGTAGTATACAAATGGTAGGCGGTAGTACAGCCACCATGTTATGTAAGGGTATATCACATATAGTTGAATCTTTGTACTGTAGCTTTTACTTAGTGACTACTTACTAGGTATTCTACAGGTACTTACTACTCTCTTCTAATATAAGTGACTACTTACTAGGTATTCTACAACCCACACACTCAGCCAGTGCTGGTCCTGTCCCCCTTACCCTTGCTGGTCTTGCTCAGTTGGTTGGTTTTTTCCTCTGGTTGACTTAGACTGCCTTCAGTGCAACTCTCTTGAGTTCAGCTGTTACTTCTTTGGTCCCCAGCTTCACTCTCACTCCCTGGTCTTCACAGAGTCCCTCTTCAGGGCAAGCCTATCACTCCCATCACCCCTTTTCCTGGCTGTAGCAACCAGGGATTTCCACCCCTCTTGCTCTCTCAGCCGGACTTTAGCCTTATCATCATGTTGTGTTATGTTACTTCCCAATGCCCCTGAAGCATCCCTTGGGCCTGTGGATTCCATCTGGAGCATTGGTGTTGCCTGCAGGCTCATCTGACTCACTCCGAGCCTCCTCAGGTGAGTGGCTTGTACCCTGCTGGTCTGATCATATATGTATCTGTTCTAATGCATTCTGCAGTGTCATCAATTCATTTCAGATATCCTCACCATGCTCTGACATGCACCCTTGGATCTGTTATGCATGCACAACATTCGATCTCTCAGAGTGTCCTTGAAGGCAACATGAAATCCTATAAAAATCTGGGTGAAGTCTCAGTGGAACTGTCATGCTGGGGTGAGACCAAACACTGCATATAATTGTTCAGATTTAGCTGAGTACAAATGGCTGCATAAGGCAGGTATTTAAGTAGTACTGAAGCATGTGCGAAAGTACTGCTAATCTGCAGCTCATGAAGTAATACAATGGCCTATGGTGTAAGTGAGAGTGGGATGAATAAGGAAATACTAGATCTGGGTAGTGGATCAAAGGAGGAAATAAGGTCTGTTACAAAAGGGGAAAATAAACTAAGCGAAATGAGAATAACTGTACCAATGTGGTTAGAAGTTTAAATAGGAGATGTCAAATGAAGACGGTTCATAAAAGGAAATATCCAAAAGGGACAAGTCTATATTGAAAGGGAACAAGTAAAACAAGTCATTGTACAGAGGTTCATAGTCCTCAGGAAAGAGGATTTGCAGACAATCTTCTGGCATGCCATTGCCACAAGCATCCATTAGGATACTTGTAACATTACCTTCATCTCTAGAAAGAAGTTTCTCTTCTTCATACAAAGTCCCCATTTGCAGAGTCTCTGTCATTGTAGATGATGTTGTTGTCATTGTTCTTGTCAGAATGGTGACAATTGGCAGATAAGTGGCCTGGGTCTTCATAAAAGGAACATCAGTTACCAGGACAGTCTTTTTGAATATGACCTGGGGCGAAGTTTGAAACAACTCTCCAACTCCTATATATGATGAAATAGAGTCAAGAGACTCTACTGAGAGTATCATTATCAGACCCTTCATTGCTAGGGCTCTGTCAAGGTAACCAAAGGCTTGAAGTACATCTTCCCCTGAGATTGTGTAAGTTAAACAACAATAATATAACTAGCCTTGAAGTGCATCTTCCGCTAGTGAGATGACTTGAATAAGATATGTCTAGCCTTGATGTCCAGATCTGCTAGTCTTCATAGACTTGCTGGCGCTTCTGCCAGGTGAGCTGAGGAGAGGGAACCAAAGACTTTCTGAGGTAATCTCCAAGTCTTCAAAGCTGGGATGCAGCTCTGAGGACCTGGGTCTTAATATACTATTCTACTGTTTGTACATGTTATGGTACATTACTATAAGCAGGAACATCTCCCATTGATTAGATAAAAGTCCATGTGAATAAGATAAGAGACCAATATGCCATTGGTCTTATACTTCCTTGGCATGCATGCACTGGGCATGTTGCATAGATATGGAATGCATGTCTAATGCATGTCTTGATATATATGGTATAGTTGGCAGGGGTCTAGCCCATGACATCATAGATAAGTTATCCTCAAGGCATATTCTTGAGGTCTAGGGTATAAATCCATCAAGGGTTATAGATAAGGGCACAGAGTCTTCCCTGATAAGGATAGATGCAAGCCTCATGCTGGCTTGGCAATAAGATATATGAACAACATGCTGCAAGCATGCTGATAGATAAGGGAACATGCACTAGGCATGTGTCTAGGGTTGGTGACGTCATGGTCCAGGCCTGTACATAAGGCATGACATCATAGATAGCAGTACAAGCACTGTCTTGATTTAGACTGCTGACTAAGCAGTCACATAATAGATAGGGGTCAAGGGTCTAGCCCTTGGTGTCTATGAGAGTAGAAATATTGCCACCTTGACTATGGGAGAGCTTCTCCATATATAGCAGGTCTTGCCTGATAAAATAAGAATTAGGAGACTGGCTTCTGATCATCTAGTGTGTAGTCACATGATCGACATGTGATCTGGATAAGATAACAGTTTCTAGTCTATAGCCGATAAGATAGCACAATGCTAGATTGTGTCATGATGCTAGATCATAACCAGATAATCTAATAAGATAGAGAAGGGATCTTGTATTCCTTGATAAGATAAGATGTTGAAGACCTGGATGTCTTCAGGTATAGTGTAGGGATTCGTTATCCCAATAAGATAAAGGTTAGGGGTTCATTCTCTAATAAGATAAAGAGTGAAAGAAAGGAATAAAGAGAAATGAAATATTATGCTCCTGTAGAGAGTTGCATTCATTGTTCCATCGAGGACATATAAGATAAGCCTACAAGGGGCACATGGTAGTCTCACAGAGACCATTCGTAGCAGCCTCTATCTGAGATGACTTTGTTATATAAATCAAAATGTTTGAATACATGATTGAAAAAGAGTTGAGCAATGCCCATAGCATCAACAGATTTCAAGCAAGGGCAGAAAATTACCCCCTTCAAAAAACCATGGTCGACCATGACAATAATACAATCAAGATCATTTACTGGGGGGAGACCAGAGATAAGATCGACAGAGATCTGTTGAAATGGGTGGGTTGCAGTGGACACAAGTGGGAAGAATGGGGGAATGGTGGAATGATCCTGCGATGAATCATCACAGGAAAGTGGACATTCCTGGCCACCAGTAGTCTTTCTCCATTGCTGCAAGGGTACTGAAGTGCCTCATGTGTCCAACAGCCCAAGAGTAGTGTAGTTCTTGAATCAGATTCTGTCATGCTTTTTTAGAGACATAGAGTTATCCTTGGAAGTGAAGTTCTTTGTTGATAAACATCTAGTCTGATGTTTTGGTTCTGGGGAGTGGGGGGGTGTCTTCATACATCTTCTTGAGTGCTGTGAGGATAAAAGGATCTTCAGGGGTGGATTGGGAGATTTTGTCCACTAGGGTAACATCAAGGATTTTGCAAAACAGGTCATTGGGTAGAAGGACAACATCGGAGTTGTGTTGTTCAGTGGCTACTTTATCTTTTCTGGATAAGGCATCCGCTAATCCCATCTGAGTTTCTGGAACATGTGTAAAGGATAAGTCAAAGTCCTGGAGAAACATCTGCTATTTTGCATGTCACCAGGATAGTTTATGGGGGGCTCAGAAGTAGGTCAGATTTTTGTGGTTGGTGAGGATTTGAACCATATATCTTGCTCTGAGGAGATGATGTCCCCAATTCTCTAATGCATGGATAACCGCCAATAGTTCCCTATCATATATGTCATAGTTTCTTTCTGAGCTGGAGAGGGTTCCAGATCAGTAGGTGCAGGGATGCATGTCTCCATTCTTATCTTTTTGTATAAGGACTCCCCCAGTAGCCAAAAGAGAGGCATCAGTCATGACAAAATATGGGAGGTCTGGATTTGGTTGTTGGAGTACTGAGGAAGAGGAGAAGATTTGTTTCATATCTTCGAACGCATTTTGTTCTTCATTATCCCAAGTCCAGGGTTCTCCTTGTGAGTTAGTTTGTTTAGGGGGTTTACCTTTGATGCAAAGTCCAGTATGAACTTTCTATAGAAATTGCAGAATTCTAAGAAAGATCTGACTGCTTTTACTGAGGTGGGGGGTTTCCATTCATTGATGGCTTTGAGCTTGATAGTGTCCATTGCTAGTTCTCCTGGTCTCACAATTAGGCCAAGATAGTTCATGGTGGAAGAGTTGAAGGTACATTTCTGTAGCTTGCACCTCAGCCCTAGACTCCTCAGCCATTCTGAAACCTTGATCATCCTTTCCTGGTGCTCTCCTTGGTTGGAAAAGTGTATTCCTAGGTCGTCCATATAGATGATTAACCATCCTTTGACCAGATAGTCAGCAAAGACATTATTCATAAAAGTCTGGAAGGTAACAGGAGAGTTGCACAAGCCAAAGAACATGACTGTAGATTCAAATAAGCCATAGGGGGTGATGAAGGCTGCTTTCCATTGGTCTTCAGATATGATTTGGATGTTATGATAGCCCCATTGGATGTTCATTTTAGTGAAAATGGAGGAGTTTCTGATTTGTTTCATGATGAACTGGATATTTGATAGTGGATAGGCATTCTTTACTGTGTGTTCATTGAGGTATCTATAATCCTAACAGGGATGAAGCTTCCTATCTTTCTTATCTACAAAGAAGAAAGGGGTGGTTTGGGGAGATTGAGATGGTTTGATCCTTCCATTTGCCAGGTTTTCTTCCATGAACTTTTTGCATGCCTCTTGTTCAGGGAGTGACAGGGGATAGGCTTTGGCTGTTATGTGTGTGCAATGTTCAATTCATCAGAGTGTTCTCAAAGGTGACACGAAATTCTATAGAAATCTTGGTGGAGTCTCAGTGGAACCGTTATGCTGGGGGTGAAACCAAACACTGTGTATATTTGTGCAGATTTAGCTGAGTACAAAGGGCTGCATGAGGTGGGTATTTAAGTAGTACAGTAGTGGATGCAAAAGTACTACTAAAAGCAGTCCATGATATAATACAATGACCTATGGTATAATCAATACTGGGGTAGATAAGGAAATACTAGATCCAGACAGTGGATTGAAGGAGGTGATAAGGCCCATGATGAGAAGGAAATATGAAATAAGCAAAATGTGTTACAAATGTCCTAATGGATGCTTGCTACAGCAGCCTACCAGAGGAGTGCCTCGTCTTCATTTGATGCCTTCTATATAGACTTCTAACTATATTGGTATGATTATTCTCATTTCACTTATTTCATATTCCCTTCTTGTCATGGACCTTATCACCTTCTTTGATCCACCGTCTGAATCTAGTATTTCCTTATCTACCCCAGTATTGATTACACCATAGGGCATTGTATCATATCATGGACTGCTCCTAGTAGTACTTTTGCATCCACTACTGTACTACTTAAATACCTGCCTCATGCAGCCCTTTGTACTCAGCTAAATCTGTGCAAATGTATGCAGTGTTTGGTCTCACCCTCAGCATGACAGTTCCACTGAGACTCCACTAAGATTTCTATAGAACTTTGTGTTGCCTTTGAGAACACTCTGAGAGATCAGACATTGCGCATGCATAACAAAATGAGAATAACCATACCAATGCAGTTAGAAGTCTATATAGAAGGCATCAAATGAAGATGGTTCATGAAAGGAATTGCCCAAAAGGAACAAGTCCATATCAGAAGGGAACAAGTAAAATATGTCATCATACAGGGGTTCATAGTCCTTGGGGAATAGGATTCTGAGTTACTTCTCTGGTAGGCTGCTGTAGCAAGCATCGGTTAGAACATTTGTAACAAAATGAGCTCATATATGCATAGAGTATATCCAAGCTCTACATCCATGGGGAACTTGGATTCTAACTATCCCCAGTCAGATTATGTGGCCATCAGAGTTTTAGTTTGTGTGGACTCAGTGGACCTGTTATGACATAAAGTGAGCTGGTGGACCTGCCATGCTTTTACAACTCCTTTTCTCCCTATCATCACCATGTCCCAACCTCTCCAATTTCAATCACATATTGAGCAATTTCATGTGCAAAACAAACTCAGTGCCCAATGCCAGACTAAAGTGCAAGTGCAGTTTCAAGCTGCCACCGACTCATTAGAGGCAATGGCAGTCTGCATTCCTGATGATCAGGAGAAGCTCAAGGATGACATCAGGCTGTGGCTCATGCCATATGAGAAGATATGGGTGAGTGGGGAATCTGGTAGAGGTATGTGATGACTGAATATTCAACAGAATGAGTAGGCTGAGGTCTGGGCGGCCACAGAGGTGATTGATGTGGGGATGTCTCTATCCAATGCTCTTCTGAAGGTCATTAACAAAGCCAAATGGGCAAAGTTCACTTGGGAACTAGCCCACATCCAGCCTCCTCTTGGCAAAGTTGTGGTCCTGTTATGCATGTGCAATGTCTGATCTCTCAGAGTATCCTCAAAGGCAACATGAAGTCCTGTAGAAATCCTGGTAGAGTCTCAGTGGAACTGTCACACTGAAGTGAGATCAAACACTGCATATATTTGCACAGATTTAGCTGAGTACAATGGCTGCATAAGGTGGGTATTTAAGTGGTACTGTAGCAGATGCAAAAGTACTACTAGATGTGGTCCATAAGGTAATACAATGGCCTATGATGTAAGTGAGAGCGGGATGGAATAGAAAACACTAGATCCGGAGAGGGTGGATCAAGGGAGGAGATAAGGTCCATGATAAAAGGGGAATATGAAATAGAATGACCATCCCATTCTGGTTAGAAGTCTAAATAGAATGTGTCATAGAGAAGCAAACTTAGAAAGGTAAATGAAATGAGGCACCATCCTCACTTGATGGTATAATCATTCTAAAGAGGGAGTCTGCCTGAATGGGCAGTCATATCCGGATGGTATAAGACCACAAGAAGCAGAGATGCTGTGCTTTCAGGGCAGGGGGATAGGGGAAGGGAATAGGGGAGTTGATCCTAGCCTGAGTGAGTCATGACTCTAGTGGATGGCAGGGAACAGGGAGTAAGGCAAAGATAGTACTCGATGACATAGAGGGGAAACAAGGGCAGTGGTTTAGCCAATGAAATAAGCAGACCAGAGGACACTTGTAACAGGTCCCATCTCAGGCCAGTGAAGATGTGGCCACATCTCCGGAGACCTCCATGGAGATAGATGTGTTGGTGGTACCATTCAAGGCTGAGAGGAAGAGGAGCAGTAGTGAGGTCTTGTGGGTGGAGTCCAATACATGCTTGGTTGCATTGTTGGGGGTAAAAGTGAGTAGTGGGCCTGATGTCTGTACCCAGGGGCTAATCATCATATAGAGAACCAGAGCCGATAAGGATGAGGAGACCACTGAGCACCCCTGGAAGGTGCTTGCAGTGGCAGTCACCAATGCCGATGAGGTGGAGGATGATGAGGAAGAGGAGGATAAGGTGACAGCTTGGATGCCCTGCACTCAGTGCATCAAGGCTGGGCCTACAGTGACCAGAACCTGCAAGAGGGGCATCCGAGATGTGTGTGAGCAGTGCCACCTGGCTAAGGTCAAGTGCAGCAAGACCACAGAAATCCAAGCCCAAAAAGTGAAGCAAGTGCCAGTGAAGAAATCAGTGTTGAAGGGCAAGGTGGTGGCAAGGGAGCTGTCAGTGCCAAAGTTGAAGCAGGTTGAGATTGTCATCCAACCATCATGAGGTAAGTGATTTCTGCCAAGGGTGTATTTCACACACCTGTTCTACCTGACAGTTGTTAAAGCTTCAGTGAGGGTGAAGTCTAGTCGGGACATGGTCATCCTTGACTCAGACTCAGCCAATGATGTTCTGGTGCTGAGGAAGGGCAAGGCTGCCATCAAGCCTCTGCCTCCCAGGTGGTTAATTTCCCAAAAGGAATTCAACCAGCTCACCCATCAATTAAATGTGGCCCATTCCCAGCTATACCAAATCTGGGCAAGCCTCAAGGTCCTTGATGTTGAGCATGCTAAAGTGCTGGGGAAAATTGGAGAGCTCATTGGCAAGTTGGAGCAGGTTGAGATTTAGAGTGGGAAAAACCTCCATGGCCAGTATGCTCCTTTTCTTTTCTTTTTATTTTCTATATCGTTTTTCATCCTATGTGTAGTTTAGTTTTCTCCTATCACAAGTCAATTCATCCCAAGTCTAAAGGTTAGAACTTTGATATAAGGAGGAATGCAAAAACACCCAGGACCAAGGGCTGAAGACTCCTGTGGGGTACCATCCAACTTGTCTTCATCAGTTGGCTTTTAGTCCTCTACTCCTGCTTGAATCTCTTGTCTGTGTGCAAGCTACCACTTGGCTTTGCTTCCTCATTCAGCTTTCAACATCTACTCCTATCTGGGATCCCTGACACAGGTCAGTTTCAGTTTTGT
>JBBPML010000390.1:10706-23266 GCA_038090275.1 Austroboletus novae-zelandiae | reverse complement strand
ACGACGAGGCTGGATGCTCTCCAGTTTCGAAGTCTTGTTGTTTTCCTCACAAGGCTTTCCTTAAAGCTCTACGGGTCGACGTGACCACTCTTTATCCGATTCCTCTCATTGATTGAGTCGTTTCAATTTCTTCCCTTTCAACCTCTTTCTGTACTTCTTCCCTTTTAACCTCTTTCTGTACCTCTCCCCTTCACCCTTCCTTTCTGCCATGTCATCCTTTTTCCACACCATCCTCACTAACACTGAGCCCATCAAGGTCATTGAGGCTAAACAGCAGGCTGCCAAGGCTTTTGAGGACACCAAAGAGGGCTTGTGGGCAATGGTGCTTAGTGTTTTAAAGTTTGGTCCAGTCCAATTTTCTACCTGATTTCAAAGGCAACTGGACTGCAACCAGTCTTTTTATTTCTGAAATTTGCTAAGACTGGACCAAAACCACATGCAACTGATCTTTTTTGGTCCTCATAATGATTGTAACCAGTTGTGACCAGTTGCAACTTTTTTTTCATATTATGTATTCAAAAAGGGAAAAATGACCCCTGACTTTACCACAATTTGACCATTGTCAAATTGTGCAAAATTCAGGGGTCATTTTTACCACATTTTGACACATAGTTGAATTGCACAAAATGACCCTTGTTTTTTCCGCATTTTGACATGTTGTCTAATTGTGCCAAAATGGACCCTGATTTTCCCATGATTCAATGATATGTCAAAATGCAGCAAAAATGACCCCTGAATTTCACACAATTTGACATATGGTCAAATTGCAGTGGAAATGACTGAAAAATGACACTTTAATTTTTCATAATTTTTCATATATGTTGAATTGCAGGAAATTAAGAGGTCAACTATACATATTGCAGATTTAGGTAAAGACCAGTTGCAGCCAGTTTACAACCAATTTTCATACTTGTCATAATTTCAGGCAACCGAAACCAGACTGATGCAAAACCAGGTGCAACTGCAACCATTGGTCCAGTTGCAATCAATGCTGGTCCAATTCAGTTGCCAGTCTTTTTCCAGTCCTGCAACCAAACTTTAAAACACTAATGGTGCTTGCCATGCCAGATGACCAGAAAGATGTCAAATCTAAGTAGAGGGCAAGAAGGCCCACTCAGCTGCTGCTCAAAATGGCTGAGACAACTGTATTCACCTAAGTAAAGGGCAAGAAGGCCCACTATACAGGTTAAGTATTGAATATAGTAAGGGAACATAGAAAATCACCTCAGCTGCTGCCCAAGATGGCTAAGACAACTGAGGTGTGTGAGAAACCTAGGAAAGGCTTAAATACTGAGTTGGAGATGTGCTCACATAACTCCTAGTAACTCCAAATCAAAATAAGCGAAGAGAGAAAGAAATAGTTCTAAGTATGAAAACTCCAGAGGTCTGGAGCAGGAGCATGAACCTTCACACCAGGAGCAAACATCTTTGGAGTTCCAGAGCTCCTAGTGAGAGTAGGACCAGAGTAGGAGAAAATGAGTCAGGGTTATGAGGATTTGACAGAAGACCATGCTGAGGAGAAAGAGATGTGGGAGGTGGAGTGGCCCAAACACTTAGTGAGTACTTCAGATTGCTCTTGGCAGTTAGGCTGACATTGATAGGAACAACTTGCTGAGGTGATTTGTGACATGGAGGCCATTGGCATCTCATACCTCCTTGACCAGAAGACTGTCTGTGCAGGCCAGGAAGGAGAGGATGCTCAGAAGTGGTGGTGTGAGGAGTATGCATGTCAACAGATGGAGGAGCTGGTGGCTTTCCAAGCCCAGCTGGAAGAGAGGAGACTGGAGGTCATGGTTACTTCTGCTGGCAATGCGGAACCCGAAGGAGTAGCTGCCCTGGTGCCAAGGCCTCAGAAGCCCCAGCTTCAGGCGATGGTGGTGTTGTCTCCATGAATCTCTGGATCAATGGTGTGTCTGGGCTGAGACCAAAGAGGAGGATTCCGAGGAGGCCGATGAAATGGACAAGAACAGCCAAGTTACATACTTGGAGTCATGCAGTCACTGTGCCAAGGGGCAGCATAGTAGGAGCTGTCGGCAGTGCATTGTGGTGAAAGCATGATGTGAAAGTCAAGCAAGCACAAGACAAGAGCACCTAAACCAGGTGAGGATGCCCCCGGTAAGTTATCAATTTCCTCCTGCTCCCATACTAATAGGCACAGCAGTTCTGAGGTCACAGCCAGCACTGGCATCCAGGAGCAAGGCTGGTTGGGTGCCATCACCAATCAAAGTTTCTGATGACAATGAGGAGGCACCCACACTCAAGCCTTAGCCCAAGGAGAAGACAAAGCACAAGGTTGTCCCCAAGGTGATCCAAGCAAAGGCGACCTGCTTCCTCTGCCATTGGGGACCTATCTTGGAAATTGTTACCAACAACAGTCTGGCCTTCATTCAGGCACTTTCTCTTCTCTGGGACTGATACCATATACATCACATTGCTGTCTCACCATACAATGCACAAGTGAACTGAATCATGGAGAACTGACACTATGATGTCCGGAAGGCCATCATGAAAAGTTCCAAGGGGGATAAGTCTTGCTGGCATCATGCCACATACTCAGTCTTCTGATCAGAGAGGGTAACTATACAATGATTAACAGGTCATTCACTGTATTTCTTGGTTCACAGAGTAGAGCTGCTTTTTCCTTTTGACTTATCGGAAGTGATGTTCCAAGTGTCATTGCCAGAGTCTGACCCTCTATCATTGGCCAGGTTGATCACATGGCATGCCTGGCAACTTCAGAAGTGCCAGAAAGATCTGGATCAGATTCAGGACCATTGTTACAATTGCTCATTTCACCTAACTTAAATCCTGCCACTTGGCTGGGTCGAACTCATGACCTCCTGCATATGGTAACTTACTCCCACACCAAGGTGGAAAGGACTTGTTTTCAAGTCATCTCTAACTTATCATGTGACTGCTTACATCAGTGGTTTAGACTTGGTCACATGATCACATCATGTGACACATCACATGCACAAGGGCTAGATTCTTATCTTCTTATCTATGACATTATGCCCTATGCCCAATACATGTTTCACATGTAGCTTCTATCTTGCCTCATGGGCAAGACTATACTTAATCTCTGCTATGCTTCTCTTCTATCTGCCAATGGCATATTTAACTCTTATCATATTCACATGAACTCTTATCTAGCAAATGAGATGTGTTCCCTTATATAGTAGTTTAACCTAACATGTACAAACAGTAGAATAGTATATAAACCTCTGGGTTTCAAGACTGGATCCCCAACTTTGAAGACTTGGAGATTTCCTCTCACAGTCTGAAGTCCTTTGATAGACCACAGAGTCTAATTCCTTCATCTATTTGCATAAGCTCTATTAGAGTGTTTTATCTACAATAGTTCCATTTCTCTCTCACTCTCATATCTAGTGTTTCGAAGTTCAGTCCAGTCCAGTCTTTTTACCTCTTTAGAAGGCAACTGGACCAAGACTGGTCCTCTTATTTCTCATTTTTTGAGGCAATTGGATCAAGACTGTTGTGGACCAGTCTTTATCAGTTGCAACTGGTTCAAAACAGACTGGTCTAGACTGGGTTTAAAATAACTATAACCATATCCATAGTAGGTTTATTTGTGCATAAAGCTATGCATATACTTGATATGCAGATAAGAAAGGTGGTCAGTCATATACAAATGACATGCAAATTGATCATTTAGGTTCATTTGAACTTTGAAGGTAACATTTGGGTGTATTATTCAGTCATAGTGCATACATTACTAGTAATATTACTAAAAGCAGTTGCAACTAGTCCAGACCAGTTTTTTACCAGTTGCATAGTTTTTCAAAATTTCAGCTACTGGCAACTGGACTGCAGTTGCTGGTTGCCTGAATACATGAACAGTCCAGTTCAAAATGATTGTGATCCAGTTGGGTTGCAGTCTTTTTACCAGTCTGGCAACTGAACTTCGAAATACTACTCATATCTGAATCCAAAAAGCCAAAAAGAACAGAAAAAGACAAGTTTTCATTTCCTATTATCTATCTGTGCCTCAGACATTATAGCCAAGCTGACTCATCCTCAGATTTCCTCTGTGCAAAAAGGCACTGTGCTCTTTGTTTCACTATCCCTACCAGACCAGACAATACAAGTAAGGACAATAAAGATGTTGTAAAGATTGGGTTTTTTTTCTTTATCCTCTTTTAACAGTTCTGCTTATTGAATTCAATTACCAATGTAGATCTGGCAAGTATTGAGGTACCTGGTAGACATGCAGCATCAGACTCAAGGGGATACATTGGATTAAATTGGAAATGGACATCAGGACATTGCTTTCAGATAGACACAGAATTCTCAGGGCTACCAATACAGAAAAGAAAACAAGGTGTCTATGGAATATGATACACTACTTCTTGATCAGCTCTTGCATCTCAGCAAACCACTGGTTGAGTTTCACCTCCATGGTCTTCAGCTGACCCTGAGTGGCCTGGAACTTGGACTGAAGGTTCTGAAGCTGCTCCATGTCCTTGAAGATAAAGGATGTGAGGCCAGCTGCATTTTTCAAGTGAAGCATGTGCCATTCTGGATAGGATGTGAGTGCACAGTGAGCCTGAACAATATATCAGTAGCCCCTGGCTTGAGGCATAAGCATGGTGTCAATATGAACTTTGTAAAAAAGGTTCCTGATGATCAAGACCAAGAGTGGGATGGCTAATTGCCGGGTCTGCCTAAGTTGGCATTGATGACATGACTGGATAAACCACTTGACATCGTCGATAAGCTGTGGCCACCAGAAGTGCAAAAGCAGCCAGGTCTGGACTGTAAAGACACCCTTGTGCCCAAGGCCATTGTGTGCCTCCTGAATGAGTCCATACTGGTGCTCTTCCAGCATGACTAACTGATGCTGGCCTTGAGGCTCGTAATGCCATAGAGAATCATTGAGTACAAAGAAGTGGGAGGCTGCATTGATAAAGAAGGTATACTCCTTATCCAACAGCCCTCCGGGTTGTTCCTGCATCTCTAGGAAAGATTGGAACTCTGCCATCTGGGCATCTTTAGCTTTTACCTTGGACAAGCATGGAATAACAGGTGTTTCTGGACCAGTATTTCTGAGATGTTTATCACTGGGCCCCACCAAAGCGGAACTCTCAGAACTGGACAGGAAGATGTGTGCCATGTGCAAGAAAGTGGTAGTGTGTGGGGTGTACACTCCTGCCCAGGAAACTAGATCGGGAGAAGAATGCTTGTTCAGTAAATAAACCATGAAGGAATATGCATTGTCAAGCTAGTCCTCAAAGTCATCTTCTTTCAGTAGGTCTAACTTGGAGGGTGGATATCAGAAGTGACCATCTGCCCCAGTGTGGCGATCTGCCAGGATATAGACTAGCTGGAAAGAAAACAAAAGAATACCTGCGATCCACCAGTTGATGGTCACATTTGGCTGGAGATCTGGATTATTGATCATCCCCTTGATATACTTGGCATCCATTTCCACTGTAAAATTAGCAACCCTGAAGATAAAGATCTGGATGGCTTATAAGGCTCAGAACAAGCTGTAAAGCTTGAGCTTGGCTTGTGAATACCAGCTCTCCACCTTGGTGTAGAGCTCTGCCTAGCTCTAGGTTCACATCCAGGTCTTTTAGGCCATTTCAGGCATATATCCATAGTCCAGTGGACTTCCCTATGAGTCCTGGCATCATTATCAATACACCAGATTGGTTTCCTGTGCTCCAGCCCACTTTCTGGGGCTCCGGACTCACTTTCTTGCACTCCAGGTTAGACCAGTTGGGTTTCCCACACTCTGGACTATGCTTGGTGGTCTTTTCCTTTTTCCATGGACTCTTTTATTTAGTTTTGAGTACTCTATTACTTATTTACACAGTCTTGGGCATTTCTGGACTATAAAAAGCTGTAACTAGCACTTTTTTGAAACTTCCTTCTGATCCACAAATTATCTATCATATTTTCTGCATCTCCTACAACATTTCCAAGCTTTTCCGACCGCTACTTGCACTCCTGACTGACTAAAACAACTTTCCATAGTCCGGAATTTTCAGGACTATACTCTGGACCTCCTGGACTTCCCCAAAGGCCATCTTTTCATCCTCAACACTCAGGACTTTTTCCCAGACTCACTAGGAACCCCTTGGGACAAATCCCATACCTTGCACACACCTACCCACCACCCTGTCATATCCCAGAAAATCACCAAGTCCCCTTTGGCTCTCCGGTTGTATCCCCTCCAGTGATATACCTCTGGACCTCTGGTATATCCTGTCTCTATTCCCTTTCGTCTATTGTACATTACCCTTACAATATATTCCTGTCCTCCTCCTCTTAGTTAGACTCCATTCCAAAATGCAGTACTCAGGGTAAGGAGCACAGCTCCAGCTGTGTGACTAACCAGCACTGCACTGGAAGCTCAGTACATCCATTCCTCCGAATCTTACCTTACTCTATTCGGACTTCTTTTCTCCATATATAAACTCCTGTACTATATCTCTGTACCTCAGTTCAAATATCACATTAGTCTCCATACCTCCCATCTCCACCATTGATCTCTCATTGGCATTCTCATGCTTGAGTCTTGACAACTCACCTCCAATTCTCTAACCCCTCATTTCAATCCTCCTGCAAATTAAGGACTCTGGACTCGGATAAAGGCACACCACATAAGGTGAAGCCAAAGTCCTTGCCTCAGTACACCTCCAGCATTCTGGAGATAAGTACCTGGACCTCTGTGAAACTGGACTTAACACACCCTAGCTACACTAGCACAGCTAGTCCTTGGTCTTTTCATTCGTAAGGCTGATTGAGCTAAACTGGTTCAGATACCACTTACTGTTGTCATCCATCTGAGACTGAATGAACCCAACCACAATTACTGATGTATCCACAGCCAGGATAACTTCCTGTCCAGACTTGTATTTGAAGTGCTGGAGCACTGGGGACTTAATGATATTGTCCTTAAGACATTGCATTGCCTCTTTCTGGGCCTCACCCCATTGGAACAAAATGCCCTTCTGGGTCAGATCAACCAAGGGGCACATGATTGCAGCATAATTGTGGATGAAGATTTGAAGAACACCACATGTACCAAGGAATCCTTGGACTTCTGACACAGTCAAACACTCAGGTCAGTCCTGGATCTTTTGGACCTTGCCCTCATGTGGAATTCTACCCTCAGAAGTGCATTTGTGGCCCACAATGACTGCGTCCAGAGCCGCAAGGACAAACTTCTTCACTGAGATCATAGCACCAACATTTTCCAACCATTGCAGGATGTGGTGAACAACAGTAAGATGCTCCCAGACAAAGCGATGAATTTCAGGGATGGTTTCATATGACCTGTCTGGGTGCTAATACGGGGTCTGGATGGATTTGACTGGTAGGTCATCAACAAAAGGCATGGTATACTCTGGAATCTTGTCTTGGAGAATGAAGGACATATCTGCCTGATAGATTTGGACAGCATTTGTGTATCCCATTGGTAGAGTAGTCAACCAGTGTGGACCCATGGGTGTGCCAAAGGTGATCATGTCACAGGATTCAATATGAAGTGGGTGCTGGTCATAGCCGGCAAAGAGGTCTAGCATGTCATAGATAGCATACCCAGTGAAAGACTTGGCCAGATGCTCAACGAACAGCAGGGTGGATATATCCTGGATGGTGACAGCATTCAGAGGTTGCAGATTGTGGACTAGCCGGAGAGATTTGCTATCTGACTTGATGATGCAGAATCATTGAGACTGATATGCAGCCATGGAAGGCTTGTATACATTGGATGCGATCTGGTCCTTGATGATTTGAATAGCCTGATCCCTGATGGCAGGCAGAATCGGGATATTACACTGGACCTAAGGCATATGCGGGACTGTTGAAATCTTCACCAGTGGGAAATAACACTCATCAAGCCGGCTCCACTCAGATGGAATCCAAGCAAAGGCCTTCTCATGGTTATGCACAATCCATCTCACCAGCTTCAACTTCTCCAGCCAAAGCCATTTGGCAGGATCAAGATCAAGAGCATCGGCTTGTTCCTGTGTAAGATGAATGCCTGATTGAAATATAGGTGGATGAGTGGGCGAGGGTAGTAACCCTTCAAGAGGATTGTCTGGAAGCCATCACAGAACCCAGAATTCCTTCTTGAGAGGTCTGGCTTCTGCTCAAATTTTTTTTGTAACTGACTTATAAGTGAGAGAATGGGCTAAATTCATGGAGAAATAAGAGTTCCAGAGAGCAGATACAAATGCCAGGCTAAGTATAGAATGTGCGGTTTCCAAATGATAATATGGCTTCAGAAAGGAAATATGTGGGTCAGGATCAGAAATAGGCAGAAACACCGGTTGTATTGTAGGTGATGAAAAAAAATGGAACACAGATGAAGAAATAGATGGATGCAGAAACAAATAACAGGAATCAAACAGGACATTATTATTGGTGGCTCCCTTCCTGGACACTGCTTTCTCAGCTTTAGATTCAGCTTCCCTTGATAGGGTAAAGCTATTCAGGACCTCTCCCCTACCTCTTGGTGGATCATTGATACCTAAAAATAAATCTCTACCATGAATTGATGATTTGAGCACTTTCTGCCTTTCTGGCAACTCGGACAACCTTCCATCCAAGAGTGGATCAGGAGCATGTACTCCTTTCCAGTATGCAGGTTCTGGAGTGTGATCATCTGACCCCCATCTGGGTATTCATTTGTGGTTGTGCTCATGAGACAATGGAAAGGACATCTGAGGAGAATGTCAAAGTTGGCCTTTGCTAAAATCTGAACCTGGACACTAATTTCTCCTGGGCCAAAGTCAAGCGACAGAATCTCTAAAACTCCAAGTGTTATGTCAGTAGAAGTATTGGCCAAGGACATCATCATCTTGTGATCCAACTGGATTGGCAATCTGAGCTGCTTCCACTGTTTCTTCAGCATGACGATGATTTTGGATCTGAAATCCAGGATACATGTCAATGTCTGGTCAGTTCTGGCAACCTTAGCTTTGAGAGCCTGAAGCAGAAGATGGTGATGTGCTACAACCAGACCATCCTCACTGTGAAGCACTTTGTCTTGGTACTCATGGTTGAGGGACGCAGAATTGTGACCCAACAGCTCATTTACTTGCACAGTGTTTGCCAATGTGACCCATGTCATGGTAGTCAGCTTGTGAAACTGCTTTCAGAACTTGGATGTGACCACAAAAAGATCCTTTATGGGTACTGGAACACTAGATTCCAGGATCTGTTCCAGAACTCTCTTAGATGTGGCTTCATCTTCGAGTGGAAAAGAGTACCAATATTGTCTGGTCGTGGGTATAAAGGGAACACCAGAAGTTGGTTTAGATAGGGTGGATTTCAGAACCAGCATGGGTGCCAGCTGAGTTGTAGAGGTAGATGCTTTGGGCATAGATGGTCATGTAGCTGGTGGAGGTGTAGATGATTGGGATGGTGTTTGGGTCAAGGATGATTGAGCTTGCTGAACTTCCAGAGATATGATTTCCCCAGGGGTAGAAGTTCCTGGACAGGTATCCCCCCCCTTAGGATGGGAAGGAATGTGCACCTCATCAAACCGAACTTGTTTACCTTTCATAGCCATCTGATCAGCTTGATATGATGCCCATGCACTCACTAGAAATGGCTGAAATGCCAGATCTGCAACATCTGGGGACACAGAGTCATCCAATTCTTCAGCAGTAGATAGGAATGTTGAGGGCTCAATCTCTAGAACCGCATCTACCTCTGTTCTGGCTCAAGACAACAGGGCCACTGTCATATGTGGTGGAACATCTTATCCACCAGTTGCTACTGCAGAAGCAACAACTGGGGCCAATCATTCAGCTATGACCCAATCAATACATTCTTTGAGAGAACCTGTTCTGGGAATGTGTGGAATCTGGGATCTGTCTGACAAATACAATTAGCTGTCTTGGCCATGAATGGCCATACCAGTATATGGAGTAAGCGAGACTGGATGGTTTAGGAAATACTAGATCCAGACAGTGGATTGAAGGAGGGGATAAGGTCCATGGAGAAAGAGGAATATGAAATAAGTGAAATGAGAAGTAATCATACAGATGTGGTTAGAAGTCTAGATAGGAGGCATCAAACAAAGAAGATTTATAAAGGAAGTTACCAAAAAGGGAAGAGTCCATATCAGAAGGGAAAGAATAGAATGAGTCATTGTACAGGATTTCATAGTCATAGGGAAACAATATCTTGAGACATTCCTCTGATAGGTCACTGTAACAAGCATCCATTAGGGTACTTGTAACAGCCACAAAGCATTGTTGCACCTGGTAGTGGTGCCATGCTTGAGCTTCAGGTCATCATATTATATTCTTGCTTGATAATCTAACCAGTGCCGGGGTCTGGTAAACCTAGGATGGATTCAGGCCAATGACTGGATAGGCAGATCAGAATGTGGATCTGATCAATAAGAACTTTGCAGCTTCAATGACATCTGCAATCAGGTATGGGTTGTCAGAATGATGATTCAGCCTGATGATGAAAAGCTGGTGCCAAATTTGATCCTCTAGCTCTTGCAGAAACTCACTAAGAAACTATGCACCCTTTTCTGCCTCGGATATCTTCCATGTAGTCATGAGTAGAGTGGAAACCTTGGTAAACTTACACCTATAGTCTCCCAACTCTTTCTGACTGCACATCATCTTTGAGTGATAGTCCTGAACCAGATACTGAAGATCTGCCTGGCAATACCAATTAGTATTTTGAAATTTAGTCCAGTCTAATCTTTTTACCTCTTTAGGAGGCAACTGGATCAAGACTGGTCCTCTTATTTCTCACTTTTTGAGGCAACTATTACACGTGCACAATGTTCGATCTCTCAGAGTATCCTCGAAGGTAATACAAAGTTTTATAGAAATCCTAGTGAAGTCTCAGTGAAACTGTCATGCTGGAGTGAGACCAAACACTGCATATAATTGCACAGATTTAGTTAAGTACAATGGGTTACATAAGGCAGGTATATAAGGAGTACTGTAGCAGATGCAAAAATACTACTAATCTGCAGTACATGAAGTAATACAATGGCCTATGGTGTAAGCAAGATTGGGATATAAGAGGGAATACTAGATCCAGATGGTGGATTGAAGGAGATGATAAGATCCATTATCAAAGAGAAATATGAAATAAGTGAAATAAAAGTCATCATACTAATGTGGTTAGAAGTTTAAATAGGAGGCATCAAATGAAGACAGTCCATACAGTAAGAGGAATTTCCCCAGAGGAATGAGTCTGTATCAGAGGGGAATGAGTAAAATGAGTCATCATAAAGGGTTCATAGTCTTCTGGGAACAAGATCTTGAGACATTCCTCTGGTAGGCCACTGTATCAAGTGTCCACTAGGATACTTGTAACATTATCTCCATCTCTAGGATGAAGTTCCTCTTTATCATACAAAATCTCTGTTTGCAGAGTCTCCATCATTGTAGATGATATTGTCATCATTGTTTTTGTCAGAGTGGTGGCAGTCAGCGGATAGATGGCCTGGGTCCCCACAGGAGGAGCATCTATTGCCAGGACAATATCTTTGAATATGACCTGGGATGAAGTTTGAACAGAAAGGACATCAATAAGTGGGGCAATTGAGTCAGAGGTGGGTCCTGGCTCTGCACTCATAACATGCCAATCTGGAGTTGTGTTTGGAATGGGGGTGGGGGGAAGAAGGGGTTTTAGGTGGGGGGATTGGAATCGGTCTTTTCAGTTCCAAAGAAGAAGGGGAGCAGACTTTGAAGATGACTTGTCATGTCTTCTTTGCCTTCTTGTGAGGAGGCTGGGGAGTTTGGGGAGGAGGGCTTTCATTGCATTCCAGAACACCTTGGAGGTTCTCCTTTCGAATGGATTTGGAGATGGCAGCGACAGCCATGTCTTCTGTGACCTGTTGTACCTCCCTTCTGACTCTCTGTTCTGCCACTGCAATTTCTTGTGGACCGTCCTGGTCTCATCAAGCTGTTCAATAAGGGATCCATTACTGGGGGAGCCCAAGGATTCATCAAAGATGGTGGTGTGGTAATATTTGTTGGCCTGGGGGGCAGTGAGGGACAAGAGGATGGAGTGGAGATAGAGGGCAAATAAGGGGCAAGGGAAGGTATTGACGATTCTAAGGATCTCCACATCACAGAGGAGTTGGAGGGCCTGGGCCCTAGATTCCATGAGGGCATGTTCGATAGCATAGTTGAAGGATTCATAGGGGGGGAGGTTCTATTTCTCTCACAGTTAAGTCTGACTGTGATTGAAGTGCAATGGAATAACCCCAGGATGGGTCAAAGGATGGGGGCCTCATCATACTGGAGGTGGGATATGAGGAGATGGAATAGTTCTGGGTATTCCAGAACTGCCACAAAGAGGATGTTATGCTGGGAAATGGGGAGACAGTGGAGTCAGACAGCTGGTAACTCAGAGACAAAGTGCCCGCTGTTGAGGGGGAGTTTGGGTGAGGGGAGTATCTTAGGTACTTCATGGTAAGAACTGAGTGAGTGTTCAGAGGCTTGGGTGGATGAGGACATTTGGGGGGGGGGGGGGGGGGGTGTGTTTCAGAGGTTTTTGGACCCTTTATAATCTACAAGAGTTCCGGGGGACTACCCAGTACA
>JBBPML010000389.1:0-23315 GCA_038090275.1 Austroboletus novae-zelandiae | reverse complement strand
TTGACCAGGTCAACAGCTCACGACATACCGTTGAGGCTGAGGATAGCGGATCGCCCGTCTATCAACCCTTGCCACGTCAGCTGAATAGCGACATTAACGTCCCCTCGCCCCCTCGTCACTCGGGTCTACGCCTGAGCGTAACAAGAGTGAGGAGTCATGTCACATGACTCTATGGAAGTGATCACTTACCATTGGTGCAGTGTGACTCAGCAGAAAAGTGCACAGTGTGACCTTGAGAAAAGTGCGCAGTAGGACTCAGAAAAGTGCATGGCATGACCTTGAGAAAAGTGCAGGCAGTGTGACAAAAAAAATGTGCAGCGAATTATTTGTGCAGATTTACCGCCATATGGGTGTGCATGTTCAATGCTATGGCATGTGATGCTCACACTTGCCCACGCTTGCACTTGATGATGATGTGTCAATGTCATGATTGAGAAAGTGGGCCTTAGAGCTTGTGTGCAGAGGGAATTTTTTTATGAAGTTGACATGACAATGTTTGATTTTCTTCACTACTACTAGTACACAACAATCAACAGAAAGAAAGAGAAGAAAGAGTTGCAGGATGTAATTATATAGTACAGAATTTCTGCATGCAGGAATGTCGAGAGCGATGTGCGAGGCTTCATTAAGGTTGGAAGAGGATGACATGGAATTGATGCCAAACGACCAGTCAGTGTTCAGCTTTGAGAAATTTACTGCAGAATTTATGCTGCACAGCATGTAAAATTTGGATAGTGTCACTTTACTATGGCATTACATATGCACAAATATTCACCACATTTTCTGGCCCCACCGTGTGTTTTTTTTATGAATCTCACTGTGTTTTCTGGCCTTGCCACATGTTTTTTTTTTAATCACACTGCACTTTCTGACATTGCTGCACATTTTTTTTTGTGAACTGCTGCAGGTTTTCAAGTAAAAAATCATGCTGTGTTCCTTGATGTCACTGCACTTTCTTATATGTTGAGCCTTTTATCATTGAGTATTACCACATTTAGAAAATGGTCAATAATTGTGAAATACTATGAAGGACAGTCATATTCAACACTAGTAAGATCTAGGTCATGTACAAGACCCTGGCAAACGTCTGTGATGAATTCATCAGCATATTGAACATCTAATTCTTCTTCGAGCACCTGGAACATCAACATCTGGTAACCAGCAGCCATTTGACCAAACTGGAATTCCCAGAAACATTGAACTACATTCTGAAATGACTATGGATTTCTACCATCAAGTAAGAAATGGCCTATTCCATGCCACCAAGCCATGTGCCAATCCTCTTGACATTCTGTTGAATTCTTACAATCTGCTACATGAGATGTGATAACCAGTTCTTCACATGCAATAATCCTGCATTGTTCTTCAAGTATTGCCTTGGCATATACAAGCACAATAAATGTCTTGTGACCCAATAGTATGCAGTGGTCCCTGCTAATTTCTCTGAGCAGAGTGTCAAGAAGCCATCTGAAGCCACATTTGAAGAATTTTGGGATTTTAAACTTGCACCCAATTTCAACAAGCTCTGCAGGATGGTACAAGTATCTTGTGTCCCAGATATGATCAATAACAAAGCTACATGGTCCTCAGCAGCAATACTTGTCTATGAAAAGTAACAAGCCCTACAAGTTTTCATGTGAATACTTTTTGACCAATTTGGAGTCTGTAAAATGGATGCTATAGAAATTAATGTTGGCATTGAGGCAGTTTCATTGGGAATGACAACTTACCAGGCGTAGGTATAGGTGAGGAATATATTGAAAATGGACTCTCATTTGCCAGCCAACACAATGGGGTTTTCATCATTGTTTCCTTCAGAAGTGGCATGGCTGGCATCACCTATGGTAAACATGTCCACAAAAAGATCAGATTGAGCTGAAAGGATATCTTCATGTAATCTGTAGAGTGTGTCTTCAACCTGGTGCAGTTTCAAGTAACTTCCCTAGACAACAGTTGGAAACATGCACCTGAAAGACATGTGATCCCTTTTGATAATAGAAGTTAGGATATTGACAAGATATAGCCATAACCTGACAGAGGCTTTGAGATCAAAATAGAGGTGTGGGGCAGTGAACGAAGATGGACTGACATACAGTCATCCACTGTCATTTGTGTCATCACCACCATTTGTGTCAATCGAAAAAATTTAGTCATTTTAGGATATCACTTCATGTAACCATGGCAGAAACTGTTCAGTAAAATTGATTTTGTGTTAGATACATGCATATTAATATACGAGAACCAGTGGATCACATTTTATGTCCTATTTCCTAGGTAAAATTCTCTATATTATCTGCTCTCAAGATGAAGGGAATTTTCCTGCTCCTAAAAATCTAGTAGATACATAAATATAACCCTAATGCATATTATTGTAGTGTAAATATTCACAAATGGCAATATACTGTGTTGCCACAAGCATGCCAGTTATGCATGTCTTATGTGCTTATCTTATCATCTTATCATTAACATCACGCAAAGATTGTTTCTAAAAAGGAAGTTACACCGCCTCTGTGGTCAGAAGGAAATCATGCAAAAAAATCCAGCATAACTCATCAAAATGGTGAGTTATGCATATTCCAGTACTAAAAAACATAAAATACAGGCTGAAAAGCAAGAAGAAGCCTTGGCTGAGGCCATAAATGTTATGATCATATATTTCTCCTTATTCTTTTTCCTTCACTCTGGTTTGAACTCTCGACCAGACGCTTATAGTATCTTATTCCCACACCAAGGTGGACTTGACTTGCAGTGGCTTGTCTCGTTATTTATCACGTGACTGCTTACCAAGCAGTCTAGACTTTCGTCACATGCACACAGCACATGATGCGTCACATGCAATAGGGCTAGACTCTTATCTCTTTATCTATGACTTCATACCTCATGTCATATGTCTAGAATCGCTCTATGCTCGCCAACCTATGGCATATCTTTCTCTTATCTTACCCTATGGCGTATGTCTCTCTTATCATCCACAAATTTACCGATTATGGTATTTAACCACACATGTACAAATATTGTATCTGCCTATATAAATCTTTGAGTCTCAGAGCTGTTTTCTCAGCTTTGAAGACTTGAAGATCTCCTCTTCTCGTCTTTCCTATGAACGCTTGACGTGACTCAAAAGGAGTCTATTCTTATTATGCTACGCTTAAAGAGTGTTTCAATAAAGATATATCAAGAGGAGATGCTTAAACCTTGTAAAGATAGGCAAAGCCTATGGAAAATTTGCAGAGATGTCGAGGACAAGTGGCAGGAACAACCTGAATACAAAGACATCAGAATCAGCCATGACACTGTACAGAGGTGGGCACATGGAGGATGAAGCAAACATCAGTTCAATATGGTAACAAACTCATGGTTCTTAGATGAGAAGGAGAAACTGATCATTGCTTTTTGTCTGGAGTATGCTGCATGAGGATTTCCTTTCAAACACACATCCTTGAAGCTCCATGTGGACAGCATCCTATGTGCATGGTATGGCACAAAATTCCCATCATCAGATGTAGGGAAAAATTGGACTGACCGCTTTATCAAACGTCACCACACACAATTGGGTCAGTTTTGGAGTTCAGCACTTGACACAGCACGTGGACGTGCTGTCAATGAACATACAAATAAAGCATGGTTTAATCTTCTTAGAAAAACAATGGAAAAGCAGAATATTGAAGAAGACTGCATCTGGGCTGTAGACAAGACAGGATTTTAGCCTGGAGGAGGCCAAATACAATGGGTCATTGGAATAGCAAACAAAAAGACTCAGCATCAGTAATGAGATGGGAACCATGAAAACATCACTGTTATGGTCACAATATGTGCTGATGGAGATCAGATCCCTCCTACTGTAATCTATAAAGGGAAAAGTTTCTCGACATCATGGCATCAGGAAAATGAACTGAAAGCATTGTGAGTTTTATGCTTTTGTGTATCATACATTTACATAACTTACCATTGCCTGTTGCAGTATTGCCTACTCTGAGAAAGGTTGAACTGACAAGGTGATTGGACAATGCTGGATTGAGGACTTTGAATGGAAGACCCAAAACAAGATCAATGGATGTTCTTGCCTTCTTCTTGTTGATGGACACAACTCCCACTATGCAAAGGATTTTTTAGACTATACAAGAAACCACAATATCCACATACTTTGTTATCCAGCACATGCAACACATATCTACCAAGGACTTGATGTTGTTGTCTTTGGGCCACTCAAAGAGTACTGATCACAGGAGCTTGATAATTTTCAAAGCAGAATAAAACAAAAAATCAATAAAACAAACTTTATCTCTGTCTATCTGTGAGCACATCAATGTGCACTCACTCCATCTATCATTTGCACCACATTTCGTGTTACTGGAGTTTGGCCATTCAATTCAAGCATTATCACTTCTGATAAAATGGCACCAAGCCTTGAAACGTCAGCAGTGGGACAATTGCCCATTCCACAACCTAGTCCAATTCAAGCACTTACCTTGACAATGTGTCAGTGTCAACAAGATGTGGCAACAAATGCTGGCCACCCCCCAATATACCCCACAGCCTGATCCTCAGGTGACATACTGCCAGATTTCTCCAGCGATCACTTGGACTCCAAGTCATCAGGCAGCCAGCCATTCTTGCGACTGCATGATGATGCCAAGAAAGCATGTAACTCTATCATGTCAACATCAGCTTCATTTCTTGTCAAAGAATCGGCACTAACTGCAAATGATCACCTTTCTTCATTTATCCTGATTCAATTCTCCCCTAACTGAAAACAAGGACATGAACTCCTCAACCGAGAGCCAGAAACTGATATAGAAAGGGCTTACCAGGATAAACTCCATGAATCATACCGCTGACATGATTGCTTGAAGACAGAATCAATCAGCCTGCAGGCAGCAGGTGTGCTCAATGGGATGTACTGCAAATGGTTACACAGTCAGTTAGCAGCACAAATTGAAAAGGAGCAAAGCACAAAAAGAAGAAAAGGAAAGTTAATGGGGGATGGCTTACCAAAGTATTTAACAGGCGATGAATTTTATTACCAAGTTGTTAAGCATGAAAAAGCCATCAAAGAAGAGGAGTTAGTGAAGGAAGAGCGAAGAAAGAAAAAGAGAGAGCACACCAAAGAAAGAGTGGTGTGGAACAATGCAGAGAAAGGCTGGCTGGAGAGAAATAGGGTTCAACAACAGGAATACCATAAGGAGATGGAGGCCTGGAAGATGGAGAAGGATTTAGCAAAGCAAGAGAATCAATGCACATGATGAAAATGACCCATTTTGGCAGGAATTGAGCCAGCATCAAAGGGCAACAGGAAAAAGAGAGAGAGGAATTGGAATGGTGATGAGAGTGGTGAGGGCATGCCAGATGGCAATGTGTCTAATGGAACGGCATGCAAAGATGACAGTGGGAGCACAGTTGAAGACTGAAGTACTGATGCTAGGACCACAGTGAAATCAGTTATGTAATTACATAATCTAGATGCTGATATACTTGTTTTGGCCTGATGCAAATGGTGGTGGAAGCATGATAATGGTCACATCACATTATTTGCAGCCACAGCTACACAGTTTCATGAATGCATTCTATATTTTTTTGGGGCAAGGTTTAAATATATACAAACAATTCTGCAACTTCTGATCTAAGTTAAATGTTGTTATTGTAGCACGTGAGTCAACACAAATTTGCTGTTGCAAATGGTGGTGGATGACTGTATTGAGTGCTGGATGTTGAGCAATGCACAGGGCCTTCATGAAATTTTGTGAGCAAATGTGTCATGTGATCAATGTGCATAGTCCTCTTGTCCTTGTCAATGCATCCTCAATGTCCATTCTTTCACTCTATTTCTGCTCCCTAATAACATTGGCATTCTGCTCATTTGCCCTCCTTTCCATGCTAATTTCTGCTGTACTTGCACAGTCTGTTAGTCTCAGTCACAACTTCTTGAACTAGACTAATCTTTTTTCACCATAGACGGATCCTTTCATCCCACCTGAATATCTGCCACCTGCTCTACCTTTCTCATGAACTTGAACAATGATACAAATTTCATGGCTTGCACAGCACCTTTCATCAGCACACTTGTGCTGTTTTCCCCAAGTGCTGACACCACTTCCATCTCAGTCTCCACCATCAACTCAGCACTCAGCATCTTGTGCATGACCAACACATTCAGTAGCTGTGCTCAAAGCATTGTTACAACTCAACTCACTGCCTTCTATGTGGCCTGCTCACCTGAACTGACATCATCACCAAATGAAAATGTCCATCTGATCTACAACTCCCTCTACATGCTTATTTCCATAAGCCAAGCTCTTTGTGCCATGAATGGAAATGGAAACTATTGTGCCATGAAACTTTCCAACTTGTCAAATTCAGGTAGCATTGCATTGGCCGACCCTTTGGAAATTTAGGAAAATGACCTGCTTACCTTCCTCTACACCTCACCTTCCAATGGTGCATCTGCTTGTCACAATATTTCCAACATAATCTATGTCATCAATTCTACCATGTGCCAGACCACCAACCTTCCTTTCATGTTCATCCAGCCTGGCATGTCCAGTGCTGCTTTCTGCACCACCTGCATCAAGAATGTCATGTCCTCGTATATCCAATTTGAGTCTAGTTGTCTCTATACCTCCGGATTGGCTAATAGCCCACTGCTTTCTGATCAAGTTCCCCTTTACAACAACATCACCCAGAAATGCAGAGCCAATTTCCTTGGTGGTGCTGTACAAGCTGCTGGTGATTTATCCAGTGATCTCCTTGGTGGCACCGCACCTCACATTGCTGGTTGGGAGCTCTCCATTGCAGTTAGTGTGATCCTTGGCTTTGCTGCATTTGTAGTAGCTGTGTTGTAATGGGTCACCTTATACCACTCTATAAGTGGTCGTGGTGCTGTGGATGTATTTACTTTTAGCAGCTCACCACCATCCAGCGTAAATGCCATCATGTCTTGATGCAGCCTCAGTAAGTTATTATCTTACTTATTTTTATTTTTCATTCGTTTGTTTTACTATAGATTACTTTGACAATGCGACAACCACAATAACCACACTGACATAGCCACAACACCATCATGTGTTGATGCAACCTCAGTAAGTTATTATCTTATTTTTTTTTTCACTCATTTTGTCTTACAGATTCTCACACCAACGACGTGCAAAGGATGGTGCAATAATGGCAACCAGCTATGATGACATATAATGCTATCAGCTACCAGGCAATGACAGTCGACAGGCTGCAACCACATTGAACAATGATGCAGCCACAACCACATCGACGACGATGCAGTCATGACAACAGTCGATGGGGCCACAACCATGTCGAATGACAAGGGGGGGTCAATGGAGCCACAACCACACCTGCAATCATGTTGAATGATAATGCAGCCATGAACATGGTCAACACAGCTGCAACTGTGGTGACGAACAACATAGCTGCAACCAATTGATGGGCGATGCAAATGCAACTGTGATGATGGGTGATGCAGACACAACTGCATTGATGATGATGCAGCTGCAAATATTCCCTTTCTCATATATAGCAGTTGCAACTATTTTACAAACACATACTTTAATTGAATTCACCTGCCCTCCTGTTGTTGATAGTGAGCCCAGTGAGAGCTGCTAGGGGGACCACCATGACCACTGTAACCACCTGGATGAGTGAGGTTTTGTCACAGTTCACAAAAGTGTAACCCACAGGTCCTTACCCTTATTCCCTAGAGCCTACTGGCAGTTGGGAATGGCACTACTGCCATTGCCACAAGGCGAATGACCTCCCAATCTCCTCTTAGGACATGACATTCTGTGTGATGTCTATTGCCATGCTAACCGAGTCCTCAACCAGGAACAACCTAATCTCCTTCAACTCTGGTTTCATCTTACAGCTATTGAAAAAGAAGCAATCCCACTTCTCATAGCCATCCAAGAAAGCTTTTCATCACCAGCTTTGGAGGAATGGGTTGCAACTTTGGTCACAATGTTGGAGGAATTGGCTCTTGCTCTGTTGCATTACCTTGAGACTGTGCAAAACCAGTAAGTCATTTTGTTCTGCCTATTCACTGTGGCATTGACTATTCACAGGTTGGATAGTAATATCCAGATTCCACAACCTGTTTGAGTTAACCATACTGAGAAGCATGGCCACCCATGTAAAGAGATCAATCTTGAGTATTTTAGGGAGGCAACTTTGAATGCCCAACAAATCAAGCAAATGGAACTTGCACGCGTCCTGGGGCTGCACAGAGATATGGTTCACTCATACATCAGGAAGTATGGCATAGAACACAGATATTCAGCCTTGAGCAATCTGAACCTCAATCAGCTGGTGGCATAATACAAATCTGCTCATCCAGAATCAGGTTTGTGCTATGTGATGGGACATTTATGGGCTCTCAGCCATCGCATACAATATCACCATGTACTTCAATCACTTCACAGAGTTGATCATATTGGCCAAGCTCTTTGAAGTTGCTGTGTGAAGAGGAGGCAAAAATACTATATAAAATGGCCAAACACCCTTTGGCACATAGACAGCCATCACAAACTTATCTGTTGGGGTATAGTAATTCACAGTCTCATTGATGGATTTTGCTGAACTGTATATACTTCAGATTTTGAGTATTTCATGCCTTACTAACATATTCAGCTGGTTTACCATTAAATAATAGCCCTACATGCCAGCAATAACAATCAGTCAGAAACAGTGCTCAAGATGTTCAAGCATGCTGTGATTGAAAATGGAATATCATCCTGAGTTAGGGGAGACTGTGGTTGGGAGAACATAGACATTGCTATCTATATTGTAATGAAAAATGGCCCTCACTGTGCATTCTTTATGTGGGGCTTGTAAGCTGCTGTGCACCATCTTATAGTGAAATAGCTAATGTAATTTTTAGCTCAATGCATAATACGTGTATCAAATGCATAAGTTATGGGTTGAAGTTGGAACACAATTTGCTTGTCATTGATGGGCCTTCTTTATGCAGCTCAAACATCAGCATATGCTTAATCCATAGAATCTGAGTCACCTTTGGCTATTACATATCTTATTTCTTGAAGTGATCAACAAAGACTCATCATCCTTTCAGCATGACTGGAATTGCCATCTGATTGGTGGTCCAGATACAAATAACAAAAGCCCCCAAGTGCGTTGACTGCTTTCTGTGACCAGCTTATGAGTTCTACTAATCATATAATATAGGCTCTTCATCTCTTAGGCCAAACAGAATTTGGTGTGTATGAAGATGACTGTGATGGCCTTTATCTGGAAGTCATCAATAAATATTATGGCATGCATGGAGCAATACAAATGCATCATGAAAATTGTTCAGGTGCTGGATATCCTGCAGATGAAGATAGTGAGAATGAAGATTCCAGGATATTGGAAGCCTTCTTAGCCAATTTTGTCAATGGAAAGCAGCAAAGCCAAACCTATGAAGATACCATTCATGCACCCTCACATAGAAGTCCCTTTCAGAATCTGGAGGATGAGGCGATGTTTTTCAACATATTGGATGAGGTCATTGTGCAGAACATAATTCCTGATGGATTTGGTCTCAAGCCAGCTGAGTGGGAATCAGGTCATTACCCAATTTTTGAAGTGATATGGGTGGGCTGACAGTGATCAAACTGGTTGGACATCTCACTTGCAGAGGGCATTTGGTATAAGTGTGCATGTCTGTGGTCCCAAGCACTTTTCTCCTTGACACATTTCATTGAGCACCAGTAGATATAAATTCACTTCATTTATTTTGATACCAGCATGGACTGGATTCACCCCCCATCAGCCTGTTAACTTTTGCTCTCATTCTTAGTACTGGTGGCTTTTCTTAATGGCCATCAATTCCACATCATTCTGCTGTGGTGGCAGCAGAATCTATGATTGTGAGTAATTTTGTCATCAGACTGATAGGTCTCCAATATGCTGGAAGTGCGAACACAGCATTAGTAAGCATCCCAGCACTTCCCTTACAGACAACCCACCTGATCCACCACCATTCCAATCACCACCATTGATGCATGTCACATCGAATGAAAGAGTCTGGGGAATTCTTCATAACCTTAAAGACAGCAAGTCTGAAAAGTTACCTGCTCAAATGAGTAGTCTGGCATCCAACACTGCTCGTGCCAAAGTACTGGAAGACCTTATGTCGAAGAGAGTGGAGTATGCAAAGTTGGTAAAGGGACCAACTCACAAGATAAGACATTACCATGATTTAGTTCTAGATCTCGCTGATTTTATTTTACAGGCTCATAACGAAGTTGTGGTGTCTTGTCCAACAACAAACCTGGCTTTCTTACCATCATCAAGTACAGTGTTCCATGTCAAATCTATCAGTATTACTATCTGTGGGCTTGATGTACATTGTTTGATTTCTAACAGATATAACAGTTCCTAATTTTTTTTGGGGGGTAGACAAATAGTTGGCTTAAAGATCCTTCTGCTCCAGTGGGAAAAAAACTGGGATAATATTATTCAAGGTATGAAAAATTGTGGCTGCTTCATTTCAACTCCACCCAATGATGTTGATATCCATGTCAATGTGGCGTGGTCTTTTTTCGACATCAACTGACAAATTCACATCTGGTTCCCTTGTGTTTTCAAGTATCTCAACAAGAAGAAGACTCCTACTTTGACTCAATTGGTGACCCATGATCAACCTGATTGGCACCTCATTATATGCCAAGGAAAATTTTATGAGATTGTTGAGATTGCAAAACCCAATGGATCCACCTTGCTTGAGAACAAGGGACATGCTAAGGCAGGAGTTGCAGACAGTCACCTTTGGTTTGATATGTAATTCAGCCACACAATAATCTAACTTATAACAATGACTTGGATATCTTTTAGCTACCAGAAACACTATTCCAGATGATATATATGACTCTTGGAACATTGAGCAACTGATTGTTGGCTCTGACTTGGAGTCAGAGATGAGGTCCAAGGAGTCTTACAAGCCCTCTCATAAAAGCAAGATGGCTGAAGATGTTATCAGCATCCAGAATAGTACTATTGACAGTGAATGTGACAGTGATGTTGATGTGAAACTTACGGGCTCGATGCTTAATGAGCTTGACTTGAGCTCAAACAAAGGATCTGGTGCTGTGATAGCTGCACTGACATTGCCTTGTCGTTCTGGTATGTAAGTCAAATCTCTGTCAAAAGAAATGCTAACATCTGTTAATAGTGAAGCAATCTCGTGTTCTATGTTCACCATTGCAATCTCCACCCACTGCCAAGAAGTGGAAGAATGGTATGTAGTCCATTCCTAAATCTTGAGGCTTGCCTGATGTTCTATTGCAGCTTCATTCAAGCCAGTCCCACTATTTTTGAAATCTAAAAGTCCAACTCCACTTCAAGTCCCCTATATCTCACCGGTCCCCATGGTGGTAGAGGTGACAGCCAACAATGTTCTTTATCAAAAGTGTCACTATTTCCATTCATCTCATGCAACTCCCACTGTAAATTTGTGGGATAAAAACTGTCTTCATGGGTGTAAGATTTTACCATATGATACTTTCCACCTTTTCCTTCCCCAATTCCCTCACCACCCATAATCATCATTGTACTATATGTGACGCTTTCCACCACTTCCTTCCCCGATTCCCTCATTACCCATAATCATCATCATATCATCCACTTTGTTTTTTCACTTCTGATTGTGGAATAGTTTGTTTACCCAATCTCCAACAATCTATTGTGCATTTGAGTCTTCTGAACAATGTCATACTACTACACAAAAAGAAAGGTATGGTGTGATTTTTTACTTGAAAACCTGTGGCAGTTCACAAAAAAAAATGTGCAGCAATGTCAGAAAGCACAGTGTGATTAAAAAAAAAATGCACAGCAAGGCCAGAAAACATGGCAAGATTCATAAAAAAAAGTGCAGTGAGGCCAGAAAATGCAGTGAGATTCATAAAAAAAATGTGCAGTGAGGCCAGAAAACATGGTGAATATTTGTGCATATGTAACACCATACTTTACACATGTAGCCTGTGGCAGCAAATCTGCACAAATAATTCCCCATGTGTTTTTTTGTCACACTGCCTGTGCTTTTCTCAAAGTCATGCCATACCCTTTTCTGAGCCCTACTGTGTGCTTTTCTGCTGAGTCACACTGCACCAATGGTAGGTGATCACTTCCATGACATCACATTGCACTTTTTCTGAGATCACACGTCGCTTTTTTTGCACTCAAACAGAGGTAGATATATTGTGAAATGTAAAAACCTGAGGAGTAGTTGCAACAATTAAAGCATTAGGGATTACAGGGAGGGGGAAGGGGAACAAGGGGAGAATAACTGGATATGTTCATATGGCAGTAGCTTGTGTCCATGTGCATCTGTTGGAGTATACAAATGGTAGGCGGTAGTACAGCCACCGTGTTACATAACTGTACATCGCACATAGTTGAACCTTCATACTGTAGCTTTTACTTAGTGACTACTTACTAGGTATTCTACAGAATCTTCTATAGGTTATGAGCCCTGTTCACGCCTGGTAGTTCACTCACCCAACGACTTGATGACTTGACAACTCGAAATGGCAGAAATTCTGGAACTCCGAGAAGATGGCCGTAATTGGCAGGTGTTCAGCAAACAGCTCAAACAGGCAGTCGACGAACTCGGACTCGGCAGATATATCTCCGAGAAGATGCCGGAACCATTCAATGAGCAGGACAATGCTCGTGTCCAGTGCATCATTATTTCCTACATCCCAGATTCCATTTTCATCGAAGTTCTCCACCTCGAATCAGCACATGAAAGCTATGAGAAGCTCAAGAGTCTATTTGACAGGACGAGAATACAGACGCTACGAGAAAGCCTAGGACTGGGTACATGGAGTATCGACGAACTGCTGTGCATGGCTGCACAAGCACCAAGACCGTTCAATGGCATATGTCGGAAGTGCGGCGAACTTGGTCACAAGGCGCGCGAATGCCGAACAGTCAAGCAAACTCCTGGAAGTTGGGAAAATGAATTGAGGAGTCAGAGAAAGAGTCGAGAAAGTCCAAGGTGCCAACCCGACTGGGAGGACCTATGGACAGCCGATGAAATCGCTGAAGAGGGTTGGAGGGGTCAGGATGACGACAGTGGGGACATGGAGGTCCAGCACATGTCAGTTATGCCCCAGGAACCCCAGACAGCAGGTCAGCAGGTCGACGACAAGACCGTTGACACGACGAACCTAATCGCGACAAGCGCCGGGCCATCAGCGCCAGCAGAGAAGTCGCGCGGCCCACAGGACAAGCTGCCAGAGCAGCAGGCGAGCATTGAGACTTGCAACGTTAGCGGATGGGTCGAGACAACAGACAAGCCACTCGATATGCGAGCCGGCGACGAGGTCGATGAAGTGGTTGGTGAGACCGTCGAGAAGGTCGAAATGGCAGGCGGAAAGGGCGAGATGGCTGAGGACGTGAACCGGCAGGGAGCTGGGATCGACATGGACAGCAAGAGCGATGGTGACGACGCCGATGTCGTGCACACATGCGCTATGCCCGAAGGAACCTGCAGGGACCAAGACGAGGTCATGGATGCCGACGAAAACGGCCGACCAGCGAGTCAGCGCGCTCGCGATAAAAATGAAGACGCACCAGATAGTGTCAGCACGTCGCTCGAGGGGGAGCGAGATGGTCAGTTGACAACCGACGATGCTGACGACAGATGGTCGCGGGGTGTCACCAACAGCCTAAGCGACATGGCCGACGACCCAGGTGGATGTGCAGGGCAGACAATAACCCGCACGAATGAACCAGCGGCAGAGGAGACCGGCGAGACGGAGGAAAGTCGAGCGATTGACGACTGGCGGGAGCCGAACGACTGGAGCGACACTGAGGACGCGACGGGTGACGACGACCGTCATCCAGCCAAGCCCACAGAGCCACCCGACCGCATATCGTGCACGGAGGAAGGGAGAGGCGACATGGAGGGCGAGGCACGGTTGTCGGACAGGCTGGGATGCTGTACCAGTGAGCCAAGAGTCTCTGTAAACATCAGCGAAGCAGCGACAGCGTCAAGAGATGACGCAGACGCGATGACAAGTCCAACGGACACAACATACCTGACGGACGAACCACCACATCCGACGGACGGAACGGCCGTGACAGAGATGTCAAGCGGCGAGACGGAAGTCGACGAGGGTGCTGGGAAGGTGCTGGAAGGTGCTGAAGACGTCGAGTATGGTCAGCGAGACGGCAACAACGGCAAAAGGCACACCGTTGGTGGTAGCGCAGAGGATAGCGCACGGTGGACGTCGCTAGACATTACAGAGACACGTCAGCGACGGGACCGACTGGATAACACACCAACGGACTTACCTGAACCACGGAAACCACCCGACAAACCCACGCAGCGACTGGAGGAACCCCCAAGCGTCAAGTTCGAGGGGGAGCGGACCGGATGTTCGAGCTGTGACACCGAGTCCATCAGCGACAAGTCGGATGCAACGGAGCAACCAGACGAGCCCCCGAGCGTTGAGCTCGAGGGGGAGTATGCTGGGTGTGCGAGCGTCAACGCCGAGCTCATCAGCGATAAGTCAGACGCCAGGGATCGACCTGGGAAGCCATGGAGTACGTCAGAACGAGTGCGCAGATGGCTAGAGTGCACGGACGAAGAAGACTCACCTACAGAGGCTCAAGGCGAGCTAGTTAGTTCGGGAGGTGAAGCGCACACATCGAGACCGCCTAGCAGCGTCGAGGACGATTGGAATGTGGCGATGAAGCTGTACAACACGTTAGAACGGGTGCATGAACAGTCAGGACGAAGAAACCCATGCTACTCACCTAGGAGGACCCAAGACGAGCCATACGACCCGGGCGGCGAAAGCGCCGCACCAGGCACTTGCCACAGGTACCCTGGATGCCCCAGAGGCGTTAGGAACTGGCGCTTCGAAGAAACGAATGCGCTGTGTCGAGATACCGGTCCGGGAGGGCAGGAGGAGGTGCAGGGGGCGAATGGCGACGTTGACGTATATTGGGACCGCCAGAGCGATGGTTCCGGCGTTTACAGCGACCAGGAACGTCCTAGAGACGCTAGAAACGAGCGCACCGATGAAACAAACGCACCAAGTCGAGATATGGGGTCAGGAGTCCAGAGACAGGTCCAGGAGGCGAAAGTCGAGCTGGACGATCCGGGCGGCGAAGCGATCACGCCAGACTGTTTTTACAGCATCCATGAATGTCCCAGAGGCCGTAGGAACGCGCGCGACGACGACGCGAAGGTGCTGGATGGAGATATGGGGCCAGGAGACAAGGAGGAGGTCCAGGAGGCAAAAGTCAATGTCGGAGGCGATTGGAGCCGCGAGAACGACGGCGAAAGCGTCGATATGGATGGGGTAAGGTGCCGGATGGATGGCGCAACGAGCGGCGCACGCTGCGACTCGAAACGAGCCGAAATGCGGCTGCTAGCTGCAGAGAAGGCGAGTCAGGGCAGGCGGTACAAACGCAAGGCGGCAGACGTACCTAGGCCATCCACAGCAACCCAGAACCCTCCCAGACGACCCACCAAGGCCGCGAACGAGCCGCGTCGACGTGGCAAGCTGAAAACGCAACCTAGAGATGTCAATCCAAGGTGCAAGACGAGGAGCACTCACCAGATCGGAGGATCGCGTCCAGGCCGAACCAGGCACATCGGAGCAATCGGATACCTTGTATAATGATTAGGGAAGGTGTAGGAGCGACCCCGGGATGTAATCCGCGAGCACAACGGTGCTAGAGATGGGCGAAATCGATCTGCGCGTACATTCGGCAGCACCAGCGCTGCACGAGCCATGATTACCATATACAGACATCGCTCGGACACAACATTGACAGACACATCAGACACTACGGACACACGATACATTCTTTCTAGTTGGACATTTTCTGCATATGCTGCATACAGGTATATGTTGGTGCACACAATGTTGTGTCGTCACATTCCAACTCGCTGCATATATATCTGATTCATATTTCCCGCCTGCTCTTTTCCTCGTCGTTCATCTTTGAGGTCAGAGTGGGTAAGCCATTCATACCTATGACACAGTACTGTTACTAACTATGTATAGTTGACACTGTGTTTAGGTACTTAATAAAAGTTGTTCATCTTTGAGGTCAGAGCGGTTGATGCTGTGTCTAGTCTTAACAGTACACATTCATTTGATTGTTTCTTTTCATTTGATTACTACAGACCCACTTCTGTTTGAGGGAGAGTGTTGGAGTATACAAATGGTAGGTGGTAGTACAGCCACTGTGTTATGTAAGTGTAGATTGCACATAGTTGAACCTTCATACTGTAGCTTTTACTTAGTGACTACTTACTAGGTATTCTATAGAATCTTCTACAGCATCCTCTTTATCACATAAGTTCACATAATGGGGTGCATTAGGTGAATGCAGGAAGTGGTGGGATCAGTAAAGGACATCATCAGTCATCACCTCCACCACAGCAGGGGCAGCAGAGATGGTCTGAGGAGAGCTGGATCTGAATCTTTTGAACAATGGCACAGGCTTCAACAAATCTGTGCCAGTGATAAGCAAGTGATCTCAAATGTTTTAGACAGAAAGCAGTATACCATCCTTGAGTTTCTTCATAGCAGGCAGAGGTTGGATGAGGGATATTAGAACACAAGACTGTTTCCCTGTTAATGAGAATGTCATACTGTTGCTAGTCAACAAAGATCTAAGCTACTCACCATACTGGTGGGGTGGTGTTACCTCTGTCCTCACATGCTTGGACTTTGTACCAGCATTGTTGCCAAGTCCTTTGTCAGCCAGGCCAAGCCTGAGCATGGAACGAGTGAGTTTCAAGTCATCATCACTGCTATTATCTTTGTCAGTATTACTATCCAAGTCATTGATACTGATGACATCTGTGTCAGCTATTATCTTTGTCTTGCTGTTATCACAAGAGGGTCTTGAGGTCTTGCCATGCTTCATTTGTGATTCTGAATCTGAGCCAATGATCAGTGGCTCAGTGTTCCATGACTCATATATAAATTCAGGAATAGTATTCCTGGTACCTAAATACCTTGTTATAAGTTGTATGATCATTGCGTGACAACTGAACCACTTGCCAAACCAAAGTCAACACTCTGCAATACCTGCCCTAAAACACCCTTTATTCTTATACAGAGTCGAATCATTGGGCTGTGCCACCTCAATGCAGTCAAAGTGTCCAGACTGGGATACAAGGAGACACCAATCTGATACATTGGACTTTGAACCATTGAATAGCACCAATCTAGCCTACAGGAAAGATTTCCTGGTTGTCCGGAAGTGTTTAAGGTAAGATAGGGGTGATAGGTTTGACCTGAGGGATTTGGGAGTGAGGTGAAGAGAGAGGAAGGAGAAGCTACAGCTCAATATGCTCTTGTAGCGCAGTGCGGTCAGTGCAGTTGGTGTCAGTGGGCACTGCAAAACTCCTCCTCTACATCAAGGACTAGAGAGATGCACAGTATAACGGTTGGTGTGGTGGAAAAAGCGGTTGGAAGCGGTGTCAGTGTCATCAAGTCATGAAAAGACTTAGAATCAAATTGTAGTGATCAGGGAAAATGTATTTGAGTATGTAGATATACCCTTTTATAGTCCAGGCATACCCAGAACTTGATATGAAGAGAAAAACATGAAGTATAGTAACCTGGCTTGGATCTGGCACATTTCTGGGATACCCGAGACCGAAATGAGTGAGAAAACAGTCCATAAATACATGGAAACATCCATAGAAATGTAGGGAAATTAAATAAAAGACTTACCGATGAGCTGAGGGCACGGAATAAGATTTCTGGACCCAATTAGACATTTTCCGGGCATGGATGGACTTCAGATGGACTCAGGTTGGCATGGACAGTGTCGCCGAACCATAGCAATATGAGGGAAAGTTGATGATGAGGAGTATGGCTGGCTAGGACCACTGAAAACTGGTCTGCAAGACTAGGGAACATGAGTGCCCTACACTGTCTGGTTCAGGTGCCCGTTCCTCATTGATATAGTTCAAAATGCAGGGGAACCAACAGTGAAGTTGTTTGTTGATGTCCAAAAAAGACCAAGATGCATCGAGTTCAATTCCAGCTTCAGATTTAAAAGGGACACATGAAATATAGCAACCATGGTTTTTCATAGCCTGTACAGTGTGCCCAAAGGGTCTTCCAGTAGGTGCTTTGGTATATTTGAGTCACCAATTACTCTAGTAGTGAAAGAAAAAAATCAGGAATTAATCTCAATTAAAATTAGAATAATATACATTGAGCCCACAAATCACGATTCTGACAGAGATGACATGGAATGGCAAGCTTAAAGATGACACTGTATGTGCTTGGCCTGTCATCATGGGATGAGAACCAGCCCTCAAATTATGAGCCTGTAGCATAAAATTGGTGGCAAGACATAAAATAAAATAAAGTCTTACATTGCGAGACCTGGGATCAGTGTTTTAAGACTCAGAACCAGTGTTGCGAGATTCAGGACCAGTGTTGCAAGGGGTAGAACCCTTTGCTAGCTTCTTATACTCTGCCTTCTTCGGTGCAAAGCCTGCCATCACTTCAGCCTGAGCAGTTGACCATGGGTCTTTGATGTTTTTAAAGATCTCTAATGTGCTTTTGCATGGCTTGGTTGGGGTACCTGCAAATGTGGCTTGTGTTGAGGATGACAGTTGGGATGGTGGTGTGGATGTGGCTTGTGTTGAGGATGACATTTGGGACAGTGGTGCCAGTGGCTGTTAAAACCATACAGAACAACTCCGGTCCTACTCTGGGTAACTCCAGAGTAGTCATGGACTTGGCAAAAGGACTTGGCTTCAGCAACTCGGAGTGGAGCACTGCGCCCTTGCTGATCATTCAGAGGTCCTTGATTTCGGAGCAGGCAAAAGACACAAGGAGGTCAAAAAAACAAGGGGGTGTTTTGATCGATAACTAGCTAGAGTACATGATCAGAGAGTACAGACTTTATATATGGAGATCAAAGGCTATGAATGGTAAGGAGAGAAACTGAGGGCTGGAGAAAGCTATGTACAGAGGAGTAATATAACTGGAGCTGTACAAACACAGAATCAGAGTAATCTATGAAGTGGGACTAGTACATAAGAAGAACAAGGATGTAATGTAACTAAAAAGTACATAGGGTCAGAGCAGAGATGGAGGTTGGAGAAGCAGAGATGAGGGCCAGAGAGTCAGAGATGAGGGGAGGAGGAGTGGAGGAGAGGGTCAGAAAGTCAGAGATGAGAATTAGGATATGGGATATGACAGTGGCTCAGATGGTGGTGGTTGGGATAGCGGATCCATTGGGCCATTAGGATGCTTGCTAATCCCATGGCCACACTTCCAGCATGATGGAGACCTGTCATCCTGCCAAGTAAAGCATTCACAATTACAGGTATCATCAGCACCCTGGCAGAATTCAATGATGGTAAAGCAAAGGTTGGCAGGCTGAGGATTCCAGACCAAATGATTGCGACAGACAGGTCAGCTTTATATATCTATCAGTACCACTTCTATAAGTATGTATCATTCAGTGAAATGCACCAAAGAAAAGAGTGCCTGGCACCACAAACATGCATGCTTGTACCAAATTTCCTCTGCAAGCAAGATATCCAGCTGTTTTGATCGCTGTTGGCCCACCTGAATTGTTTCAAAAACAGGATAGCAATCAGATCCCCATTCAGCTGGCGTTAGGCCAAATCCATCTGGGATTATCTGCTGGGTAATTACCTCACTCAACATGTTGAAAAACACTGCCTCATCTACTGGATCATGAAAGGGACTTCTATGTAAGGGCATCTGAATGGTGTCTTGGTTTGCATATCTGCACTGCTGTTCATTGATGAGATCAGCTATGTGAATTTCTGATATTTCAGCATCCTCATTTTTGCTATCTTCTTCATCCACAGGATGACAAGCACCTGAACAGTTTTCACAAGGAATCCTTGGGATCTCATGCATGCCATAATACTAGTCAATGACTTCTGGATGAAGTCCCTCACAGTTGTCATCATATAAGCCAAATTCAATTTGGTCTAAGTAGTGAAGATCCTATTATTATGAGTTAGGATAGAGCTGTTTGCCACAGTAAAATTACATACTTCAGGGCTTTTATCATTTGTATTAGGACCACTAATCGGGTGACAGTTCCATCTATGCTGAAAAGATAAGCAGTCATCATTAACCACATCGAGAAATAGAGCATGCAGAAGCCAAAGATGACCTGGGTTTTGTGAATTTAACATATGCAGATGTTCAAGCCACATGAAAAATGCTTGCCAGTGATGAGCAAATTGCATCCCAACTTCAACCCATAAGTGTTCAATCCATGTGTTATGCATTGACCTTAAAAGTTAGATTAATTGTTATGCCACTATGAAAGATGGTGACCAGCAACTTATGAGCCCCATATGAATGATGCACGCCCTAGGCCATTCTTCATGACAACATAAGTTGCAACATCTATGTTCTCCCTGCCACAGTCTCCTCTGACTCAGGATAACATTTTGTATTTGATTACAGCATGCTCAAATAGATGGAGAACAGTTTCTGATTGATTGTTATCACTTGCATGAAGGGCTACCATCTAATGATGAACCAATCTAACCTATGAAAAAAAGCTGTAAAATGTAATTTAAGTACATACTGTTCAACAAAATCCATCAATGAGACCATGGATTACTATCCCTCAATGGATCAGCTTGTGGTGGCCATTTACATGCCAGAGAGTGTTTGGCTGTTTTATATAGTATTTTCGTCTTTTCTTTACACTGCAATTTTGAAAAACTTTGCCAGTGTAATCAACTCTATGAAGAGATTGAAGGATGCAGTTATGTTGCACCCAATGATCAAGAGCATGTAAATGACCTATTATATAGTGATGACCTGATTCCAGATGAGTAGATTTGAATATAGCCACCAGTTTGTTGAGATCCTGATTGTTCATGGCTAAAAATTTATGCTCTATGCCATATTTGTTACGAATCCTAGTCACTGGGATCTATTATCTGCCTTAGGAGGGAGTCGAACTCTCAACCTACTCTTTATGGCAATATGTTCTCACACCAAGGAGAACAGGACTTGTTGATTCAAACCCTAAAGTATCACGTGACCTGCTCACAAAGCAGTCTAGACTTGTGCCTCATGGCATAACACATGTCAGGGTAGAACCCTTTCATTTATCTAACACGTGTTTCAGTGCAAGCACAAGGCGATGCACTTTCATCCCTTCTTTATTAAAACTTCTTTAATTAGCTGCCACACCTCATGTGGGCAGCATGGTACGCTTCTATGTTTCATATGCTTCTCTTCCATTCTGCCACACCTCATGGTGGCCTCATGCTTATGCTTCTTTACTTCTTAGACCAATCATGTATTTTCTCCTTATCATGGTACGATGTCTCATTATAGTAATAGACCAAACATGTATATACACTAGAATAGTATATAAACCCCCGGGTCGTCAAGGCTGGCTCCCCAGCTTTGATAACTTGGAGTTTTCCTCTTACCCAAGTATCTCCTCTCAAAGAAGGCCTTAGCGGTCTATTTTCTATCATCCTCTTTATTGTTGTTTAGAGTGTTTCAATATTTTTTTATGCAGAAGTGAATAGTATTCCTGTGCAACCCTAAGACACATGCAAGCTCTGTCTGTTTGATTTGTTGTTTACTCAAGGTCACCTCCTTGAGATAATCAAAATCAATCTCCTTTCGAGGGCAGCCCCATTTCCCAGTGTGCACAATTCTAACAGGTTTTGGAATCCAGACATTACTGTCTACTCTGTAAACAGTCAGTATTGTAGTAAATACTATTCAGCAAAACTCAATCTTACTGATTTTGCATGGTCTCAAAGTAACATGATAGGCCAAGAGCCAATTTTCTGAACAACATGGCCAAACTCACTACCCATTCCTCCAAAGCAGGCAATGGGAAATCATCCTGGATAGCTTGAAGAAGTGGCATTGCTTTGTGTTTGATAGTGGTAAGATGAAGCCAAAGCCAGACAGGATTGGGCTGCTCCTGATTAAGGATCTGGCTAGCATGGTGATAAATATCATATAGGCCATCATGTGCCAAAAGGAAGTTGGGAGGCCATTCACCCTGTGGTAATGGTGATAGCACCATCATAGGTGTAGCAGGACTTCTCAAAGAGTGTTCTTCAGCACTTCTCATAGCACAACAGCTATCTGATTGCTATGGCCCGATGCCATGGATTTCACAGGTATATCTGTCACCTTTCACTCATGCCATCCATGCTGACTCGCCTTCTTTCTGGCTAATGTCCCCAGATTGATCATTCTGGCTTGGCTCACTTGTCATTCGCTTTGTCAACCATCCCATCAACATTGTTGCATTTGCCGTGATCTTATGCCTTCAATCACCTCCAACATCACCTTTTGCCCCCCTGGACCTGCATCTGGCCTCCTGGCCCTCTATCTCATCATTGCACCACTTTCCAACAGCTTGTGTCCCTGCAGCCTGTAGACACTGTGTGAAGCGTTCACATCTCCTGCTAACTCCTCTGGCTTGCTCTGAGCCTCTCAAGGTGAGTGACTTACCTCCTGTTTGTCTGGCTGTGTGAGTGCTCATTCTAATGAGTTCTGCAGCATTGTCAGTGCATTGTCCTGCCATCAAGACATTGCTCAAGCTTCTGGTTTTCAATCCTGGAAAAAAGAGCTGCAAATAGGCAATTCAGGTCCCTGCTGCAGAGTTTGCCCTAGAGTCTTTTTGAAAACACTTGCATGCTTTTCAATCTGAACACTTCATGCTTTGGAAAATATACAGAGCTTCAGTTCACTGACAAGGGCTGTATCTTGAATACAACCATGTGGCAGTTGTGCCATTGTTATGCATACACAATGTCTGATCTCTCTGAGTGTCCTCAAAGGCAACACTAAGTCCTATAGAAGTTCAGGTAGGGTCTCAGCAGAACCGTCATGCTGGAGTGAGACTAGACACTGCGTATGATTGCACAGATTTAGCTAGGGAATACAAGGCCGCATAGGGTGGGTATATAAGGTGTACAGTAGGAGATGTGAAAGTATGACTAAGCATCTGTCCTATGATGTAATACAATGGCCTATGGTGTAAGCAACACAGGAGGATTGGGAAGACTGTTACGCTCAGGCGTAGACCCAAGTGACGAGGGGCGAGGGGACGTTAACGTCGCTATTCAGCTGACGTGGCAGGGGTTGATAGACGGGCGATCCGCTATCCTCAGCCTCAATGGTATGTCGTGAGCTGTTGACCTGGTCAATGTTACGCTCGTGCGTAGACCCGAGGTACGAAGGGGTGAGGGGACGTTAACGTCGCTATTCAGCTGACGTGGCAGGGGTTGATAGACGGGCGATCCGCTATCCTCAGCCTCAACGGTATGTCGTGAG